>CAUYUJ010018616.1:746291-825770 GCA_963575745.1 Prorocentrum cordatum
TGCAAAGAACGGGACGAAACGCACGCGTGTGCGTCGTCGCGGGCGCATCCTGCCATCCTTCAAAAACCGTTGGTGTCGTAAGGAGTTGAACATCGAGTGTCCCAGAAACTTTTGATTTAACAATAGCGTGGCTTTGCAAAATCAGGTGTTCAAGGGAGCCTGCGCGCGCTCTTGCGAATTCTTCAGACAGCCGTAGATTTCCAGTATTCGCAGACAACTCGATCAGACTGGCCTCTCGCGCCGCAAAGTCGACATCATTCGCACGCCGTTGCGCGCAATCAGGGGGTGGGGCGATCCCTGTCAAACATGAGGGCCACTCGCGCGCGTCGGCCGCGCGCGCATGTCGGAGTCCTTCTAAAACTCTCACCACCGACGCGTGGACACCATCATCGTTATCGGCGTGATCAGCATCATCGCCGTCATTGCCCTTCCCATGCAGTTGTCATTGTCACCATCGCCACCAGCATCGCTACTATCATCACCGTGTCTGCAATTGATGACGTCGCTATGATACCGGCCCACCCGATCACCGACTCGTACTGACGTGCCCGCGCGTCAGCGCGGCCTTCGGCAAGAAGAGCTGTGGTCAGCCCCGCCGCGGCCGCATCCGTGGCGCCAGACTAGCTGACCGCCCTGCGCGCGAGCCTACACGCGCAGGCGCGGCCGCAGCGATGCGCCAGCCAGCGCCGAGCAGTCATCGCAATCGCTCCCGCATTGGTTTTGCGAACCTCGTTGCGGGTGGGTGGCTGGGGCGATTTCGCGAGCAGTGGAGTTGACAACTTCAACTTCGGCGGGGCGAGTTGCACCACATAGATTGCACCACATGGCATGCCATAACACATTGCTTGGGGCCCATGTTCTGTTACTCCTATGTCTCCTGCTCCACATCATCTTCCTCATCCTCCTCTTCCTTCCCCCAATTCTTCCTCCGCTCCCTGCCCCTCCTCATGTTGATCGTCCTCCTCCCTCATCTCCCCTTCGTGATTCTTCTTCTCCCCCGCCCCCCTTCCCCTCCCCCTCCTCCCCCTCCTCTTCTTCCACCTCCGCGTCCGTCTCCTCCCCATCTCCCTCCTCCTCCTCCCCGGCGGCGCGGGGGGGGAAGGGAGGAGGCGGAGGAGGGACATGAGGAGCAGGAGCTCGCGCCCTGAGGCTGGCTGTGCGTCTGGATGTTGTCCTCCTCCTCGCGGCCCTCCTCCTCCTCCTCCTCCTCCTCCTCCTCCTCATTTTCCTCCTCCTCCTCCTCCTCCTCCTCCTTGCGCCTTCACGCCTGGGACCCCAGGCACTGTGCGCAGGCAGGCCAAGAGTCCCAGGCCCCTGCTGCAACGCAAGGGCCGGCCAGCCTCAAGGCTGCGTGCATCTCAATACTCACCATCGCTCGGACGACCATTCCCTGTGCTTTTTTTCGGTTTCGTGCGTGGATTTTTCGCCAAACGATCCAGGATGCTCCTCGATTGTCCTCGCCGACAGAAAGATGCACACGTCCGAGCGATGCCAAGGATATCCTCCTCCCCCGTCTCTTCCCTCCGACTCTTGCTCTCCTCCTCCCCCCGTCCCGGCAAGACTTCGGTCAAAATCCGTTCTGACCCCTTCCAGAGTCCATCCTTGAAGGGGCCCCAGGACACACAAATAAATACACACAAACAAAACTATTCCCTTTATTTTCCTATATTTTCTGGGTTTCTGTCTTCCCCCCCACTTCCCATATTTTCCCATATTTTCTAGGGGATCGAGGATTAATTGTGTCTGTGTGTTTCTTTTCCTCCTGAATCCTGGCCGACTCGCACACCGGATCCTTCTCCGATGGCCCCGGTGCCCGACGCGGGCCCCGAGGGGCCAGAGATCGTGAAGACCCTGCCCGGAATTCCGAACCTCGATGGGACGATCCATCACCCCCAGGGTGAAAACCCCACCCGAACTTCGAACCTCGATGGGGCGACCTATCTTAACGGGCGAAGAACGGTATAAAATAAACTTTTTGGCCGTCGGGGACACCTGCCCCAGCGCGGCTGGAAAGTTTAGACCCTTACGGCGGCACCCTAAGGGCATAAAATTTCCAGCCGCCCAGGGGCAGGTGTCCCCGACGGCGAAAAAGTTCATTTTATACCGTTCTTCGCTCGCTGACTATCATCCCCCCTCCACTCCCCCCTGCCGCTGCCCCCCCGCGCCCCGCCGCGGCGGCGGCGGAGACGCAGAAGACGAGGGCGCTCTGGCAGCAGCAGGGCGCTGGGCTCCTCTGCACGCCGCCAGGAAAGGGAGGGGGGTACAGACGGACCTGGGCCAGAATAGCATCCTTCAAGAACACGAGTCCCTCCGTCGGCCAAGACAAACAGAACATCCAAGGGTGCCCTCCCAAGGATGCACCAGAACATCCAGCAAGCACGAAGAACACGAAGGTGCCCTCCCCGAATCGACCTCGATCTTATACCCTGTTCCGGCTGCACGGCAGGCGCACCAAATCAGCGAGCGGCCTGTCCGCAGGTGCCACGCGGAAGCTCTGGCACCCGGGGGCCCTCGCAGATCCACGAAGAGTGCACCCCAAGGCTTCTTAGAGGCAAGATTCCTTACCGTGTGTAGTGTCTGCTGTCGCAGGGGCAGGCGCGAGGCGAGAGGAAGATGAATGAGGAGGAGACAAGGCACTCGCGTCGGAATTGCATCGGGCAAGCAACGTGGCGCTCGAAAGGCTCGGCGCGCTGCCGGTGCGGCTGGTCTGTCGGGAGCCACCCCCACTGCCCCTGCTTGCCAGGCGGCCCCGTCGCCCTTGAGCGCAGCCTGAAGGGGTGCCCCACTCGAGGATGGCGGAGGGGGGGAGTTTCGAGTTCCGGTGTTCTTGCCTGATGTCTTACTCTAGGGGGGGGGTCCCTGGGCGGGGGGGTCGCGTCGCCGCCTGTCTGGCGCGCGTTCATGCTGGGTGAGCCTGGCACGACTGGCTCCATGCCCTGCACACTCATCTGCCGCATGATGTGTAGTAAAAGCCTCATGGGCGATGTGGACCCCAACGCCCCCTTCTCGGAGGTGGGACTTTGCCTTTGCTTAAATGGTATTCCCCTGGATGGCTGTTATAAGCCTCCCAGAACTCCTGCCAGGCCGCTGAGGTGGTTTCATGATTAGCGGTGGGCCCGCGTCGAAGTCCATCGATCACCACTTGTATGCTTTACAACCACAAATATGCCTACAAACTCGGCTAACGGGACGGTCTGGATCCTTCCTGACAAAATACCTATAACCACTCATCGCCGCTTGCCTCCGTCTCCTCCTCGACCTCTTCAGGCATATCCGCCTGCGCTTGCTCCTTTTCTCATTCCTCTTGCTCCTCCTCATCATCCGCTCCCTCGCTCTGCTCGTCCTCCTCCCCTGCCTGCGTCTCCCCTCACCCCTCCAAGGCCTCCAGTGCCAATGAGTCCACCGCGCAGGAAACAGGATGAGGAAAAGGGCGAGGAGGAGGACGAGGAGGCGGCGTCCAGGAGAGATGCAAAGGAGGAGGAGGAGGAGGAGGAGGAGGAAGAGGAGGAGGAGGAGGAGGAGAGAGGGAGGGAGGGAGGGAGGGAGGGAGCGGAGGGGGGGGTGAAGATAAGAGGCAGGGAGGATCTGTCCTACAACCGCTCGACGTTCCCCAGGCAGGCACGGCATTGACCGGGACGACGTCCGACCGAAGCTGCTGCCCAACGCTGGCAGCGGCTGCTGCGGGGCAGACGACGCCCGCGCCGCAAAACGGACAGCGTTCTCGGCGAGACCAGCGGCGCATCCTGCCCGCAGGGACGGGGAGCCGCTGAGCTGCTCTGCCCCCGTGCGCCCCAGCCTGGCGGCGGGCCCACAGCCGGGCGACAGGGGGGAGGGAGGGGGGGCGCCCTGGAGGGCGGCGGGTGCGGAGCACGCGGGGGGGGGGGCCTCCCGAAGGCGGCGGTGGAGGCTCCCCGGAAGCGCCGCAGAGGGGTCCAAGCAGGACTCCTCGAGGCCAGGAGGGCCCGAGGCCCCCGCCTCCTGAGCAGCCCCCGGCCCTCTCTCCGCGAGCGGCCTCCCGCCGCGCGCCGGCCCCTGCTGCGCGCCGGCGGCTCTCTCTCCCTCCGACGGCTCGCGTCGGACGAAGGGCCGCAGCCCGGGCCCGTGGCGGTGGAGGCGATCCGGGCACCCCGAGGACGCCCTCGGCGAGGCCAGCGGCCGGACCGCATCCCGAGGCGAGGAAAACCCTCCGAGGACCGACGAACACTTCCGAAGGCTCCAGACACACCCCGCCTGCTGGCCGCCGTGCTGCCGAGGTGGTCCTTGCTTCAGCGCCTTGGCTGCAGGGAACCACACTCGCGGGAGCGAAACGACATCCGCCCTGATGTCTTCCGTGCGCGGCGGAGGCATGGGGCCGTAGACCCCTCCCCCACCGCGCGCGCAAGGTGAACACTGTGGGCCCACTTTTCACAACCACGTGTGTGTGTGTGTATCGGGAGGCGGCGTGCGGGTGGGATAGGGCCAGAGATGGGGTTAAGAAGGACACCTGCTCTGGACGGCCCGTGGGGAAAGAGAACATCATCCTCAAACCAACCTCTCGCACCCCGCAAGCCTGGGGCCTTGGCCGGGCTGCACCTGTGCAACCGCAAGGGCTTCGGACTCGCTGCGCGTGGAGGCCATGCGCCTTCGCACACGCCCGGCACGCCATGGGAGAGGAAGGGGGGGTGAGGAGGAGGAAAGGGGAGGAGGACAAGCAGGGAGGAGGTAGAATTCCGCAGCGCTGGGCAACCCCACCTTGGGCGCGCCCCCAACCCACTTTTTCGTCGCAGCGCGGCAGGGGCAATCCGCACGCGCGCCCAAGTAGTTTCGGGCACGGAATACGAAATGTCCGGCGGCACGAGGGGGACAGGAAGGCGGAATGCGGCCTCGGGGGGCGGAAAGAGGGGAGGCACTCACGGCGCGCGATCCCCCACTCAGCCCATCTACGTCATTCCCCAAGCGTGTCGGCCGCCCCTGGTCTGCAGCGGCGGTGGTGCATCGCAGGCCCGCTCGAGGATCGGGCGCGCCGAGGGGAGGGGGGGCCGTCAAGGAGGGGGCTGCGGCGTCATGGCCCAGGGCACGCGCGCAGACGAGGGGAGGGGATGCCACCGAGCGCGCGCGAAGAAGAACACGAGGCCACGACGTCTTGGAGGCTTCATGGCACCGCCCATGAGGTTCACACGCATGCCCCTGGACGCGCCGTGGCTCTCGCGTCACAGGTCGGGCCCGCGGCGGCCTTTCGGCACGACCCGGGCACGCCCGGCAAGAGCTCTCCAGGAGGAGCAGCTGCAGCAAGCCATCCCGAGGCGAGACACCTTGGGAATCCGAAAAAACCCAAAACATCCTGACCCCCCTCTGGGACGCTCCCGAGGGAGGAGGAGGAACAAGCAAAAGAGGAGCAGTGAGGGGTAACGAAAGGGGGGTCACCAGCTCACGGTGGGTTTCACCGTTCAACCGGCGACACACCACCCGATAGATCGGCGATAGGCTCCCGATGGCAACTCCGCCTGTTCCTGGGCGGAGCGGGCCATCAGGCCCCTCACCGGCGATGAACCCTGAGAGAGGATGAGGAGGATGAGGAGGAGGAGGAGGAGGAGGATGAGGATGGTAGGAGGACCAGTGCAAACCCAAGACGCATCAACGATGTTGCAATACACCCTCCCTCCAAGCCCGCCCTCCACATGTCCCTACAAGAACTCACTTGAATTCGCGCCAAAGCACCACTCCTACGAATTGAAGACCCCGAAGCGACTTGACTGTTGCGCCCTGACAATCTCATCACGTGCCAGTGCACCATTCCCAGGACGTCAACCATACGCAGACGTTGAAGAGATTCAAGACGGATGTGCGCGGCGCAAAAGAAAACCACATCTTGAACAAGAGCCGCGCTCGATCTGTGAAACTTCTGCAAATGTTTACAACTACTGTGCGCGGCGCCAGGGTGAGAGCCACATGTTGAAAACCAGCCGCCCCCTACCCGTGGAGTTTTTGCAAGCGCGTGAAAAGAATGCGCGCGGCGAAAACGCATGAACCATTGTGCAAAACGACCCGCCCTTCTAGTCGTGAAGCTCTGGTAAACTTGCAGGGCGAATGCAAGTGGCGCGAAGGCGAACACCACTTAAAAAAAATCCACCCGCCCTCCATCCGTGAATCCCTTGCACAATTTTCAAACGAGTCTGCACGGCGCCCGGGCGAGAACATGTTGAAAACCACCCTCCCTTCATCCGTGAAGCTCTCACAAATACTTCAGAAGAGAGTGCGCGGCGCTAAAGCGAGAACCACATTTTGATAAAGGACCGCCTCCATCGGTGAAGCTCTTGCAAGCTTTTGAGACGCATGCGCGCGGCGCCAAAAACTACACGTGATGAAAACCACCCGCCCTACATCCGTGAAGCTCTTGCAAACTGTCAATACGAATGCGCGTGGCTTTACGGCGAGCACAACATTTTGAAACACACATCCGCTCTCCATCCGTAAAACTCTTGAAATGTTTTAAAACGAATGCGCACGGCGCTAAGGCACGAACTATAAAAGAGAAAGCCAGCCGCCTTCCATCCGTGAATTTCTTGCCAACTTGACATACGAATGTGCGTGGCGCTACGGTGAGAACCACATTTGAACATGCACGCGCTCTCCATCCGTAAAACGAGTGCGCGCGGCGCTAAGGCGAGAGCCACATTTTGAAAACCACCTGCCCTTTCATCAGTGACACTGTTGCACATTCTCAGCTCTAGAATCATACGTGGCGAGGAAATCTCAAGCGAAACGCCCGGCCCGCCCTACCAACACGTATATGCGACAGGGAGGAGCTAAGTACTCAAAAGGAAAAGGGATGGAGGGATAACTCAAGCGAAATTCTATCGAAGCAACTGCCTTGCAGCCGAGACGGCCCGGCGTACGGGGCCAAGGCAAAAACATTAGGACAGCACCCGCGAGTGACGGGGCAGGACCATGCCCAGTCGACGGGTCACCCCGGGTCACGTCAGTCTGCGTTCGAGGTCGGCGCCTCGTCACGAACATGCATGCGTGATGCCACAAAGATCATTGCACAAAACTTGCAGACGCGCTGCAGCAGATTTTTGTGTGGATTTCTGCCAATGCAAAACACCGAAACGGCGAGCGAAAAACGACGTGAGTCTCACATGGATGTTGTGTAGTCTTCATTCCTGACCCCAGAAACTCCGCACGAAATTCACTTCGAAATCCGCAACGAATTTCTCGAGGACAATTCGGGCCGCGTCTATGGTTTCCCGGACGAAAATCCGCTCTGCGATGTTGGCGCCGTGACAAAGATGGGAATCAGGAAAGGCGACACCAACCCCAGCAGGGCAAGGAGGTGCGAGGAGGCAAGGGGAGTCTCCCTGGTGGTGTGGTCCCCCCTCTCTCTCTCGAGACATCCCCAGCATCCAGCTCGGGGAGGCCTCGTGGACCTCCTCGCTGGAGGTGGGCCCCCTGGTGGTGTGGGTGTCGCTTCTCCTCCCTCCGAAAAGAGGGCGCACAGCATGGCACAAAAGAGCACGCCGGAGTGTGCCGTGTCTTTGGGCCTCGCCGGAGGGGCCGGGCGGCACCCCGCAGAGCCCTGGCGGCGCTCGCTTGGAGAGACTCGGCGGCGCCCCATGCGTGCTCCACGAGGCCACCACAAGGGCGCCAGGGAAGGCGCGAACAAAAGGGGAGGACCAGTGCACACCCAGGAGCCATCGACGACACTACAGTAAACCATCCCTCCATGGGGCGCACAGAGACACACTGATACTACATGTCCTCCTTGGGGGCGCGGGTCCGACCCGAACATATAGCACGTCCATCTTGTAGCACATCGTGTCCCGAGCGGTGCGGCCCGAACGCGCCCGCCACGACGCATATGTCGGAGGTTGGGTGGTGAGTCCGACGTGAAACGGAGACCCCTACCGGGAAATCGATTTCGGTTTCGGGTTCGTGTCGTGCGTGCCGTGCGTGCGTGCGTGCAAGGCGACGCTGCGTGGGCGGGCGAGAGGAAATCCTCCTGTGGCTGGGCCGCGGCCGGACCAAATGATTCCCCTTTGCAACCAGTGGCCCGCGGTGTCCCGCCGGTGTCCCGCTGGTGTCCCGAAATCCTCCTTGGCTGGGCCGCGGCCGGACCAAATGATTCTCCTCCGGCGGCCGGTGGCCCGCGGTGTCCCGCCGGTGTCCCTCCCGCTGGTGTCCCGCTGGTGTCCCGCCGGTGTCCCGTGGTGTCCCGTTGAGTGAGATCGACAGTGATATCGATAGTGAGATCGATGTGGTGTCCCGAGGTGTCCCGTGGTGTCCTATGGTGTCCCGTTGAGTGAGATCGATAGTGAGATCGATAGTGCAACCGATAGTGAGAACGAGAGATGTCCCGCGGTGTCCCGTGGTGTCCCGTTGAGTGAGATCGATAGTGAGATCGATCATGGGATCGACAAGTGTCCCGTGGTGTCCCGTGGTGTCCCGTTGAGTGAGATCGATAGTGAGATCGATAATGAGATCGACCAGTGTCCCGTGGTGTCCCGCGGTGTCCCGTGGTGTCCCGTTGAGTGAGATCGATAGTGAGATCGATTGAGTCAGATGTCGGTTCCCCCCCCTTTCTCCCCCCCCCCCCCCGCAACCTCCTCATCACCCGCAGGGTGGTCGTATATGTACTATAAGATTTCTCGGTGCGCGCGTCGCCCTTGGAAGGGGCCACGCGCACATAGTACTAGTATGGTGGGGTGACGCCGACTCCGATTTCCCTCGCCATAAAAACATACGGATTGGCTTCCGCTGAGGGGAACGCCCCCTTGGAAGACAACCGTCGGAAAATCCTGCACCGTGCCAGAGCACCATCCCTGGGATTCCAACGCCGCGAGTTAACGTCAGTGTTGAGTCCAGACGATCCCAGATTGCGCCAGAACGCAATTCCTGGGACATCAGCGCCGCGAATCCACTTAACTGTTGCGCCTTAGCAGCGCTACGTCGTGCCAAAACACAATTTCGGGGACGCCAGCCATGAGAATCCTTCAAACTGCTGTAAGCTCTTCAGACGAATGCGCGCGGCGCAACAGCGAGAATCGCGCTCAAAAGGTGCCCACCCTCAATCCTGCAAGCTCGAGCAAACTTCAAAGACGAATGTGCGCGGCGCTAACGCGCAAGCCGCATTTTGAAACCAGCCGCCCTCCAGCCGGACAGTTCTTGACCTGTTGCAAAGCGAGCGCGCGCGGCGCTAAAGCAAGAACCGCATTCTGCAAAGGAGCCGCCCTCCATCCGTGAAGCTCCTGTTAATCGTTATAGCGAAAGCGCGCGGCGCTAAGGCTAGAATTACATGTTGGAAGCAACCTGCCCTCCATCCGCGAATCTCTTACAAACTTTTAAGACGAATGCGCGTGGCGCTACTGGGAGAACCAGATGTTGACATCCACCCGCCGTCCATACGTGAAGCTCGCGCGAACGGTTCAATTTAGGGATCATGGGTGATGAGGAACTTTGAAAGGGGAACGCCAGAGCCCTAACGACACGCCTCGGTGTGCGACTGGGAAGGAATTACTTATGAGGAAACGCTTTCGGAAAAGGGATAGACGAGGACAACGAGGAGGAGGAGGAGGAGGAGGAGGAGGAGGGGGAGAGGAGGAGGAGGCGGAGGAGGAGGAGGAGGAACAGGAGGAGGAACAGGAGGATGGGGAGGAGGAAGAGGAGGAGGAGGAGGAGGAGGAGGAGAGACGAGGACAGGACAAGACAATGACACATATGATCCATGACAAGCGCCTGGACTCAAATAACAACACGGCGACAGTCCATGTGTGCTGGATCTGTGACACTCATGCTCTGTAAGCGAACCTGTCGTGCAACCCAACTGCGGGATGCCACTGGCTGACGGAAAGACACCGAAAAGGTGGACAACCGTGCGGAATGGAGGAGGAGGAGAAGGAGGAGGAGGAGAAGGGAGGAGGAGGAGGAGGAGGAGGAGGAGGAGGAGGAAGAGCAGGAGAAGGGAAGGAGGAGGAGGAGGAGGAGGAGAGGGGGGAGGAGGAGGAGGGAGGAGGGAGAGAGGAGGAGGGAGAGGAGGAGGAGGGAGGAGAGGAGGAGGAGGGAGGAGGGGAGGAGGAGGAGGAGGAGGAGGAGGAGGAGGAGAGGAGGAGGAGGAGGAGGAGGAGGAGGAGGAGGAGGAGGGAAGGAGGAGAAGGAGGAGGAGGAGGAGGAGAAAGGAGGAGCAAGCGGAAGAAGAGGAGAATAGAGGAGGGGGCGCGGCCGCGTGGCCCGGGCCGGGCAGCTCCTCTGGCCAAGCCTGCGGGACCCGGCGGTCGGCGAGCGCCGGGCCTGGGCGCTTCGGAAGGGGGGAGAGAGGGCGAGGAATATAATAATCTCGCCGTCGTCGTGGTCGTCGTGGTCGTCGTCGTCGTCGTCGTCGTCGTCGTGGTCGTTGTCGTCGTCGCTCTCGTCGTCGTCGTCGTCGACGTATTCGTTTTCGTCGTCGTTTTCGTCTTCCTCGTCGTCGTTCATTTCCACAGGCACCCGGAGCGCCCCGGATCGGCGGCACTGGCCGGAGGCCACTACAATAATAATCTCGCAAGCGGCGAACGCACCCTACGCATTCCAACGCGGACACCCTGCTGACCATCGGCCCTGGGCCATCTTGGATCGTCTTCGGCAGTCTTCTTTTGCTCGTCGGGCGGTCTTCGGCGACGTCTGGCACTCTTTGGCGCGAAGGCCGGAGGGTTTGGTGGAAGAAGTAGTCCATGCTCGAACACCTAGCCGCATCCATGCCTCATAGAAAACCCATCGGGTGATAAGGAGGTTTGGGGGGAGTGACGTCGCCTTCAATTTGCATTAAACGAGCAAATTAAACTCACGAGTGGACACACATAGGGAGACCGAGGTTGATCTTCATCTGCCGATGCATCTGTGTACCGAGAAGGGGTTCGGGGTCAAGAGCGTTCTTTTCGGTCGAAAAGCTTTTATGATGCAAGTCAATGGTTTTTCCTTCCGGGCCAACGCAAATCCTTTCTGGCTCCCAAGGCGCGATGCGTGTGGGGGGGTGCTAAAACAGGGCTAGGATCGGGATACATCGCTCCAGAGCGTCCCGGAGCGCTCTCAGAGCGTTCCGGAACGCTCTGGAGCGGCCGCGGCGCCCAATACATCCTCGAAACCCGCCGATTCTCAGAGATTTCGAGCTAGCCCGATCCGATTTTGTCCCGATCTTCGCGTCGGTTCAGGTGCGCCAGACTTGGCAAGTAGACGCTGGCTCGCCTGGCCACCTGGGAGCCGACCGACCCGCCGTCCCGCCCACCAGCCAGTCGGCCCTTCTCGGTGCCTTTTGTGGAGGACGTCCCACACCGCTGGGCTCAGACTCATTTGTTGGTTGTGCCTCTTTGGAGGACGTCCAACGCCGCGGGGCTCGCAGTAGTCTGTTTGACCCGGCATGAACGCGGGGCAGGGGAAGGAGGGAGTGGGGCAGAATGGAACGGAATGGGTGGAATGGAATAGACTCCTCCTCCTCCTCCTCCTCCTCCTCCTCCTCCTCCTCCTCCTCCTCCTCCTCCTCCTCCTCCTCCTCCTCCTCATGGGAGGAGGGGGCGAGGTGGCATGGCGTGGAATGGAACGGGAGGCGCGCGCGGAGGAGGGCAAAGGCGGGCGCGCGGGTGTTGAGCGGGCGGGCAGTGCAGACGCGCGGGCGGGCGCGCCGTGTGGCGTTCTGCGTTGGGTTGCCTCGCGCTGCGCGGCAGCTGCAGTGCGCTGCGTTGCGTGGCGCTGCGCTGCGCTGCATCCTGTGTCGTTGCGCTGCGTGGTGCTGCGATGCGTTTGCGCTGCGTTCGCAGAACCTTGCACTGCAGTGAACTGCGGATGGGGGGAGGAGGGGAGGGAAAGGGGGGGGGAGCAGGGAGGAGGGGGAGGAGGGGAGGGGGAGCAAGGAGGAGGAGTAGCACATCGCATTGCAGTGAGGAGGGAGGAGGGGGAAGGAGGGGAGGGGGAGGGAGGCAGAGGGAGAAAGGAAGGAGGAGGGATGAAGAGGGAGGGAGAAGGACGAGGAGGAGGATAGGAAAGTCTTGCTGTTCGCCTCCCTGGCCCTCGTCATCGTCGGCGTCGTGGCATAATCGTTTTGTTCGGCGCTGCCACGTGACGTCTGGCATTGCATCCTGTTGCGTTGCATTGCGCTGCACTGCGTTGGATTCGCATTGAGTTTGCAGAACTGCGGACGAGGGGGAAGAGGACAAGACAGAGGAGAAGAGTGGAAGGTAGAGAAGAGGGGAGGGAGGCGGAGGAGTGAGGAGGGGTGAGGAGGGAGAGGAGGGGAAGGAGGGAGGAAGGGGGAGGAACGAGGGGAGGGGGGATGGAGGGGCGGAGGGAGGAGGAAGGGGGAAGAAGAAGGACGAGGAGGATAGCATAGAATTTGGATTCGCCTCCCTGGCCCTCGTCGTCGTCGTCGTCATCGTCGTCATCGTTCTCGTCGTCGTCCTCGCTGTCGTCGTGGTGGCACATCCCTCGCGGCGCTGCCGCGTGACGAGTAGGACGGAACACCTGTTCGTCGCCCCTCCAGGCATTGCCACGTGCCGAGTGGAGTAACATGAAAAGTGTGGTCGGTCCCCGCAACGCTGCCGCGTGAGGAGGGGGAGGAGGGAGAGGAGGGGGAGGAGGGGGAGGGGGAGGGGGAGGTGGAGGAGGAGGAGGAGGAGGAGGAGGAGGAGGAGGAGGAGGAGAGGAGGGGGAGGAGGAGGGGGAGGAGGAGGTGGAGGAGGATACAATGTAACAGATTTGCTCGCGCCCCCCCGCGGCGCTGCCGCGTGGCGCTGCAGAATGGATGCCACGTCGTCTCTTCGCGCCCCCATGCGTTGCCGCGTGGCGAGCCGAGCGTGGCTCGGTATGCTGCTCGGTCCCGCGGCGTTGCCACGTGTCGAATACAGGGCAGCTTTCAATACATAGGACTTTGTTTTTAATATTGGATTTTGAATACATGTATGAATAAATGTATGAATAAATTAATGCATGAACTCCCCGTTGTTTTTTATTACAAAACCCTGCATGTTTAATACATGATCCGCACGCGGAACATGTATTAAAAACGACACAGTAGCGCCATCGTGTTTTGTTACGTCGCTCCCAGGCATTGCCACATGACGAGTAAAGTGGAATGAACTCTATATATATATATATATATATACACCGACGCTTGTCCCGACCCTTGCGCTGAAATTCGCGCAGGAACGCGGATTCTGGTGTATACAGAATGCTGGTGTATACACGTTTTGTTGTTTTCCCGGGACATCGGGGAAACAAGTATACACCACACCACCTCAGCGTCGTCCCCGACCCTCAAAAAGTCAGGGGATTCAAGAAACAGCACGCCACTGATAATGTATGCGTTCCAGTTTCCGAGAATAGAGTGGACTCATATGTTTGTTAGCCTCCCTGCGGCGCTGCCGCGTGACAGGTGGAGTGGAATAGCATTTGTCGCCCGCCCAAGAGTTGCCACGTGGCGGCCCACCATCACCAACCAACCGACCTACCGACCGACCAGCCATCCGCGAATTGCGGCAAATTGTGGGCGAGGGGGGGACATGAAGGAGGAGAAGGGAGGAAGGTAGAGAACAGGGGAGGAAGGAGGAGGAGTGAGAAGGGAGGAGTGGGGGAGGAGGCGGGGGGGAGGAGGGAGGAAGGGAGAGGAAGGAAGGAGGAGGAAGGACGCAGGAGGGAAGAAGAAAGGGGGAGGGAGAAGGGCGAGGAGGAGGATAGGATAGAATTCGTGTTCGCCTCCCTGGACCTAGTCATCGTCGTCGTCGCCGTCGTTCCCGTCGTCGTCCTCGTCGCCGCCCTCGTGGCATGATGTTTGTTTCGGCCCCCGCGACGCTGCCACGTGACGGCTAGGATGGAGCATGATTTCTCCGCGCCGACAAGCGGTGCCACGTGGCGAGTGGAGCGGCACAGTCTTCTTTCCAGCCCCCGCGGCGGTGCCACGTGACGAGCAGTGGACTACTTGTTGTTCGACCCCCGCAGCGCTGCCATGCGACAGCTCGAGTGGGCGGGATGCTGCTTTTGCTGGTGCCCTCAGGCGCTGCCACGCGGCCAGTGGAACGGGTGAGTATCTGTTCCGGCAGGCCCCCAGCAGCGCTGCCACGCGACGCATCCGCCGACCCTGTCGGAGTGTGGAAGAAGCGCTTTCACTCGTCGCTGATTCATTCGTCGTCTCCTCCTCGTCGTCATCGTCGACGCCGCCACAATTCCAAGCTTTCTCCGACGCGCCAGCCGTTACCTCTCTTACCCTGTGCCTTTCTCTTCAAGCGTGCAAGCCCAAACGACAATAACGAACGTCGCAATTCATTCGACGGGAGGCCCCTTCCCTTGATCCCCCGCTGGGGGGGGGTCTCGGGGGACATCGGGGGGGGTCGTGGGGGGGTCCCCGATCGGAATCCCCCCCCCCCCCAGGGGGTTCCAAAGCACCAAACTCTTCAAGACAAACCAAGACTGCCCCAAGAGGACCCCAAGACGGTCCAAGAGGTCCAAGAGGGTCCCCAAGATCGGCTCAAGACGCCAAAGTAGCCCCCAGACGGCCCAAGAGGTTTCCAAGACGCCCCAAGAGGCCTCCAAGAACACTCCCAAGAGAGCCCCAAGAGGCCCTGATTGATTTCCCCAAAGTTTTTAGTAGATTTGGGGGTTCTCGCCTTTTCGGCTTTCCGACACCCCAGGAGGGACCAAGATCGTCCCAAGGTAGCCCAAGAGGCCCCCGAGACGGCCCCAAAACGACCCAAGAGGCCCCCAAGAAGGCCCAAGAAACCTCCAAGACGGCCCAAGAGGCCCCCGAGACGGCTCCAATATGTGCCCAAACGGGGGGTCCCGAACGGACATTTCGAGCCCTCGGCCTGAGAGGCTCCGAGGAAGCGCCAAGAAGCCCTCAAGATGCCCCCAAGAAACCCCCAAGATGCGCCCAAGCCCCAACAAGAGGTCCCCAGGAGCCTCCCAACAGGCCCCCAAGAGGCTCCCAAGAGGCCCCCACATTACCCCCCAGAGGCACCCGAGGGCGCTCCGAAAAGAACCCAAGAAGCATCCTTGAGGACTCTGGCCCACGTCAGCGTCGTCGTCGTCGTTCAGGGTCGGCGGCACCGGCCGCACGGCCTCTCCAATATAGTGAAGTACTATGTTATTCGCCCCCCTAGGCGGTGACACGTGGCGAAAGGAGTGGAATCTAATTCTTCTCGGCCCCCGCGGCGCTGCGACGTGACGAGTAGAGTGTAACAGTACTTTGTCGCCCGCCAAGGCGTTGCCGCGTGGCGAGTGGAGTGGGAAAGCGTGTTGTTCGGCCCCCGCGGCGCTGCCACGTGACGAGGCGCACATTGCGTCGAAGTGCACTGCGTTGCAGTGCAATGCATTGCCTTCCATTGCGTTGCGTTGCATTGTGCTGCGCTGCATTGTGCTGCGTCGCATTGCTGCGTGTTGCGCTTCGTTGCATAGCATCCCGCCGCAGTGTTATTAATTGCATTACATGGCATTGCAGTGCGTTGCAAGTTATTGCGTTGCAGCCTGTTGCGTTGCAGTGCGTTGCACTGCGTTGCATGTGCATTGCAGCTGCAATACATGGCAGCTGCAGTACCTTTTTGGCGCAGGGGAACAGGAGGAGGAGAGGGAGGGAGGAAACGGGAGGAAAGTACAGAGATGAGGGGGGGAGGAGGAGTGAGGAGGGGAGGAAGGAAAGGGGGAAGAGGAGGGTATAAGGGGAAACAGCCAAGCAGCTCACGCGGGAAGCTCACGCGCCTATGTCGGCGCAGACGGCCCGGTGTCTTTTTCGTCGCTCCTTTTTTGTTTTCGCAAGAGCCGCGGCCTCTTGGCCTGAATGCGGGCGACGCAGAAAAAGAGGAGGGGAAAGCTCGTGAGTACACGCCGGTCGGAAGAAGTGAGCAAAAACATGAATTAGGAAGGCGGATTAATTTGATTGGGTCCAGGCCCCCCCAGGGAATAACAAAACCCAGCAAAAGCGTGTCGATTCTTGAAGTAGGAAAGCGCTTGAAATAGATTGGGATTACCCGGCGACCGGCGTGTACCCACGAGCAGATTAGGCCAGACCATACAGCGACCTGGTGGGCCTGGACTCGTGTGGGAGCGTGCGCGAAACCAAAGGTCCCTGGGGGGAGGCTGGGTCGAGTCCAGTCCGTCGGGCGACCATGGAATTCAACTGTTGGGACGTTCCTGTCTCGATTTCGGGCTCAGCCTCGCCGACACCTTCCGTGACGAGTCCCGTTGGTCAGGCCGCCCCCGAGTTACTGCTGCTCGCTCGCAAAGACGAGGGCGAGAGGGACACAGAGGCCTCGCTTGTATTGCTCCGGCGGATATTCGACCCCCACCCCCCCCACACCCCCTTGGCAAACGGGCGGGAGTGTTGGAGCGCAGCCTCTGGTGGCCGAGGGGGTGGGTGGAAAGGCAAAAGTCAAGCGCACAAGGCAAGGCTGGGGGGACTCCTGCGGCCCCGCGCCCAAGGGTCACGCTGGCATGGGTGCGCTCTGGCGCGGAAGTCGGTGCCCCCCCCCCCCTGGTTTTCGGGCACCCCTGGAACGCCCTCACCGAGGCGCAGCTGCTGGAACGTGCCTCGAGGCTGCAGAACACGAAGACCCACGCAGAGACGCCCGAACACCTCCGGCCTCGATCCGGTGGAGGGCCACCCTGGCAGGGGTCACCCTCACATGCAGTCCGAGCAGTCGCCGCCACCGGGTCCGCCCAGGGAGGGCCAGCCAGGAAGGGCGCCTCATATAGCCCGAGGCACGTGCGCGGGCAACCGGGGGGCCAGGGAACAGACTGAGATGAGAAGAGGGGGGCCATGCACCGTGGACTGGGAGATCCCATGGCCCCGCCACGACCTGGGGGTCCCTGAGCGCTGTGGCGACGGACCGTGTGACGCCCTCGCCGCGCGGTCCGTGACACGTCACCGCACGGCGCCGGGACCCTGCAGGCCCCAATCGCCCGAGGCGTCCTCGGAGAGCGGCCCAGGTCGCAGGACCGCGCGGTGGCTCCGAGGACCCGAATCACCCCCAGAAGCTCACCACACCAGCCCTCCTCCGACCGTTTATTTTCTGGGCCATAACTCGGGCCTCCGGCGGCCGCCGCGGGCGACCCGGGCACCCCGGGAGCGCTCTCGGCGGCGCGCAGCTGCCGGGACGCATCCCGAGGCAGGAAGCCCCCGCTGGAACCCTCGAGCGTGTCCGACAGCCCCGCGGCTTCTGCCGCGCGGTGTGGCCACTGCTTGGGTGCCCCCAGAGGGGCCCCGCTTCCTCTCGGCCGGCGCCCGGGGCCCCGGCCGGGCTGGTGGGCCACCGCGAGGCGGGGCTGCCCGGCATGGCGCGCGCAGCCCGCCCGCCGGGTCCGCGCGGGCGCGCGCGCGCGCTGCGGGTGCGCGCGCGGCGGGCGGGCAGGAGGTGCGCGCGGGAGGCGCACGCGGGGGGGGGGCGTCGTGGCGCGTCGTTGCCGCGCGCGAGGTGCCGCGCTGCACCCCGGCGAGGCGCGCAAGCCCTGGAGGGTGCACGCGGGTGGCGGCCCAGAGGGAGGGATGGGGGAGGAGGAGAGCGAGGAGAGGGTGGGCAGGAGGAGGAGGTGGAGGAAGGAGGGAGCGAGGGTGCTGAGGAGGAGGAATGTGGGAGGAGGAGGCGTGGCCGTGGCTCGAGGAGAAGGGGGGAAAGTAAGGTAGCGGAGGAGGAGGAGGAGGAGGAGGAGGAGGAGGAGGAGGAGGAGAAGGAGGAAGATGAGCTAGTGCCACCTTTTTGTTGGGCAGCTGGCGTCTGGCGACGGCGCGAGCTCGGGTCGGCCAGCCTAAGCGGTGTGCGTTTGCCTTCTGCGCGGCCAGTGGCCGACTCAGCCTGAAGCGATTCCGGGCTCGGGAAATGTAGAGGGGAGAGGAGGAGCAGGATTCTATGGACCGTGGCTCACTCCCCAGGTTTACGTTTTCGGACATGGACCCCCTTCTACCTGCGGGCGGTCCTCGGGGGACTTCTGCGCGAAAGCAGGGCGGAAGTGCTTCGCGATGGGGCCACGCTCGAGCACCCGATACATCTTCATGAAAGAATTCGGTCCTGAAGGAATCAGGTCTGGACTCCATGGGGCTCTGCCCCGAACCAGCTGTTCATCGGAGGCCCTCTCCACGGAGGCTGTGCCGTCGTCGTCGTCGTCGCCGTCGCCGTTGTCGTCGTCGCCGTCGCTTCACCGATCAAAACTGGCCCCGCTGAGCAGCGCTTCACCGATCCCTATCCCCACTGGCGTGGCCTGGGCCCCACTGGCTGATGTGCCCCCCGAGAGGGGGATATATAGGCTGCTCCCCTCGGGCTCCCGAGGGGTATAGCCCCAACAGGTGTGGTGAGACGGTGGGGCTCGGGATGGGGATGGGGATGCGGGATGGGGACCGGTGAAGCGATGCTGATCCTCTCGGGGCCCCTCCCGACCAGCTCATCGAGCCGCGCCCAGCCGCGCCCGCGAGAGCCCCCAAGAAAGAACAGCCAGCGCCGCACATCGGAACACCGGGTCGGGCCGGAGCGCGCAGCGGACCGGACCGCACCGGCACGGAGCCGGAATCGGATCGCAGCGGCGGCGCCAGGATGCCCAACAGCGCCGTGCAGGACGCCCCGCGTCGCCGTGCGAGCCCCGGGCCACATCACAGCGGGTCGCCCGAAGAGCGAGGTCGAGTCGAATCGGGCTGGCGGGAGCCGATATCGAGCCCGATCGATCGGAGCGAAGTGCACCCTGGGCCTAGGTTGCTCCAGTCGGACTTCGGGGCCACGCCCCAGAAGAGAACTTCGAGCACCCAGAAAGGTACCGAAGCAGCGTCGAACGAGAGCGTCGCCTCCCGGGGCCCGACACGCGTGAACAGCCTCCAGCTCCGGCATCTGTCCTGGCGCTGGAGCATCACGACCCTGAGCCCCCCCCCCTGGAGAAGCAGAAAGAAAAACAAACGGGCACGGGGCCCGACGAGGCCGCGCCCCTGGGGGTGAGGGCGCGCGACCGCGCCGGGTGCCGCCTCAGGGGCGGGCGTCGTGGTCCAGCTCGGGCTCCTCCAGCAGCAGCCTCAGGAAGAGCTCGGGGGCCGCGGGCCCAGACGACCGAGGCACTGACCCGTCCAACGCTGGGGATCTTCTGGCCCGGGTCAGTCCAGACCCGGGTCGGTCAGGCCTGCAAGATCCTGCAAGATCCTGCGCCCAAGCCCGGGTCAAGGCGAAGGATCCTGCAAGCTCCTGCAGGATCCTGCACCCAAGCCCGGGTCAATGAGACCTTGGCCCTGCAGGATCCTGCAAGATCGGGCGCTCTGGCTGACCCCAGTTTGCAGGGACCCCCGTCTCAAGCTCCCGAAAAAGCGGGACCCGACCCCTCCGGAGGACAGCACAGCCCCCCCATCCTCAGACAGGACCCCGATTCCCGACGCGGTGATCCAGGGGGTCCTGGCTGGGGGTGGGTGGGTTTTTGTTGTGGCTCTCCTGGGGGCCAACGAACCACCCTCACCCCCAGCCAGGACCCCCTGGATAACCGCGTCGGGAGTCGGGGTCCTGGCTGGGGGTGAGGGTGGGCTGTGCTGTCCTCACCTTCCCCAGGGCTGGTTCTTCATCGCGAGCCATTCTCTTGAGCAGGGGCCCGCCGTTTCCGCATTCCTCTCGGCCTAACGCGAAGTAGTCTCAGAATGAGCGCGGGCTCCGATAACAGAAGCAGTGCTCTCAGAACAGACTGCCGAGGTCGTAGCACACAAAAGTGTCTCAAGCAAATAGTTCCTGAGAGCGCTCCGTGCAATCCACAAGACGTTCTTCGAACATTTTTCAGTGGGCCTATCTGAAGGGGCCCCAGGACACAAATAAATACACACAAATAAAAGTATCCCCCATATTTTCCTATGTTTTCTGGGTTTCTGTCTTCCCACCCACTTCCCATATTTTCCTGCATTTTCTGGGGAATCGAGGATTAGTTGTGTCTGTGTGTTTCTTTTCCTCCTGACTATCGGCGAGTCAGGACGCGTCGCCACCTGACACGGACGGCCCTGCAACCCGGCGAGGGCCCCGAGAGCGGGAAACGGTCACCGCGCTGACTGCCTCTCAGTGCTTCGGAGGTCTGGGGAGGTCGCGCCGGCGCCCTCCAGGAAGTCGATGCCGACCGGCGGGCGGAGGGTCGCCTGGGGAAACCCAAAGATACCGACACCGCTGCTCCCTGGATGAAGGGGAACTGGGACACACAAATAAATACACACAAATAAAGATATCCCCCATATCTTCCCATACTTTCTGGGTTTTTGTCTTCCCCCCCACTTCCCATATTTTCCAATATTTTCTGGGAATCGTAGATTAATTGTGTCTGTGTGTTTTTCCCCTCCTGACTGGACCTCTCCCCGGGTGCGCCCTGGACCCCCCCTTTTTTTGACCGACCGCCTCCCAAGATGGCCCAAAGAGGCGCTCCAGGGCCCCCAAAGAGACCACCAAGAGGACTCCAAAAGCGCCCCAAGAGGCCCCAAGAGGGCTCCAAAAGGCACCCGAGAGGCACCCAAGAGGCCCCCGAGCGGCCTCAGAGAGCCCAAGATGACCTCCAAGATGGCTCAGATAGCCCAAACTGGCTCAATATGAAAATGGCTCCCAAGATGCTCCAAGCGGCCCCAGGACCGCTCCAAGACGGCTCGAGATGACCACGGCACCTCCCAAGCCTGCCCTCGCTGTTTGACTATGCGTGCCTCTTCCTCTCTCCCCCCGTCAAATCTCATGGGCATCGTTTCTGAATGGGCTGGTGGGGATATTTTTTGGTCGCGGCCGCAAGCGAAAGCGCAGGCGGCGTCCGAAGTCAGCCTGGGCTACGAGCGAAACCTAATTACCTAGCGCGCGAACTAACGGCCGCCGGGGCTGCCGCCGAGGGACGCCGGGCGACGCCGGGGACTGAAGGCAGAGCTGCAAGAGGTGCCAGGTGTGCCAGGCAGCTGAAGTGCAACCACCCCAGGGGCGAGACCACCCGGAAGGCAGCTGGTGGGGATACTTTTTGCCCGCGAGCGACGCAGGCAGCTGCGCGCCGTCCACACAGGTCGTGAAGCGAAAGCCAGGCACAGCGAGATCGACGCCGGCGACGCGCGGGAAGGTATCAACGCGACAGAGGCAGAAAAGCTGGTGGGGATATTTTTTGGGGGAGGAGGAGGAGGAGGAGGAGGAGGAGGAGGAGGAGGAGGAGAGGAGGAGGAGGAAAGGAGGAGGAGGAGGAGGAGGAGGAGGGAGAGGAGGAGGAGGGGGAGGAGGGGGGAGGGGGAGGAGGAGGAGGAAGGAGGAGGAGGAGGAGGAGGAGGAGGAGGAGGAGGAGGAGAAGGAGGAGGAGGCGCGTCGAGGGCGACGGGCTGGTGGGGATATGCGGAGCGTCACGAATTTCGAGGCGAATCCGGCCGTGGCGACGAAGGCCTCCGATGAAGCAGCCCCCCCCCCCCTCCCAAACAAAAAAAACACGAGGCACGGGTGGCGGGGCAGCGGTGCGCCCTCAGATCGGGTCGGGCGAAAAAGGGGGGATAGCAAAGGGGGGGGTGAGAATCAGCTCACGTAGCTGATTTTCCCGGCGCCTTCCGGCGCCGGAGGCGCATTTGTATCGAGGAAGGGGCCCCTTGGCGAGGCCGAAACCAGCTGCATGAAGCAAATTTCGTAACCCCCCCTTTCCCAATCCCCCCCCTTCGCCCGGCCCGATCAGATCCTGGCGCCGCAGTGTTTCACCACCAGCGCTTGCACTCGCTACTGGGCACTGGGACCGTCTCGGATCGGTCCGGCTCGAAAAATGGTGCAGAACGACGGGGTCCAAGGCTCTGCATGGTCGGGAGGATTCGCGATGTGCTTCATGCGTTTGCTTGTGGATGCCACGACAATGGACACCCTAACAGTCCTATCATCGAATTAAACATGTGCTTAAGATGTAGGAAATAATCCCTGGAAGTGTTTGAAACATGTTGCTCTACATTAAACAACAGTTCTGACACATGCTCTAGACATCTGGAAAAGATTTGGCATCTCGCTTCCCCTCCGTTGATCGTCCTCCACAGGTGCTTGCAGCAATGGACCTCAGGGTGGGCAGCTCTTCCTCCCCTGCTCGCCTGAGCGTTCTGGGCCACCCGGCGCCCGGCCACGTGGAGCGGGTTGCTGCTGAGGTTGGTCAGCTGGACCGTCCCGGCGTGGGGGCCTTCGACCGGCTCGAGCGCGAAGTGCGACCTCGGCGCCCAGACCCCTCGAACCGTGACAACGAATCACTAAGGATCATTCCCAGTATCCGAGGATGGGCTTCTTGTCATTGCTCAGACGCCTCCCACTCCTTCTCCTCCTCCTCATCCTCCTATTTCTACTCCTCCTTCTTCAGTTCATACTCAGACTCACACACTCCCAGACCCACTCACACTCACACTTACTCGCAATCAGACCCACTCGCCCTCGCTCACACTCAGACTCGCTCGCACTCAGACCCATATCTCGTAGTGACAAAAACCACGACGGTGACGGATTGTTCTTTGCGATTTCTGGCGCTCATGGGGGCCATGGCGGGGCCACGGGGCCGTCAAGAAGGGACGCAATAGGAAACATCGGTCCCTGGAAACAGGTCTGGCCCAGACCTCCCGGGGTCCAAGTTGTGAAACATCGTGTTGTCGGAGGCGGGCGGGGCCAGAGGACATAGGATCGCACCGCATCGCCGATGCATCGGCGCGGGAGGGATGGGGAAGATCGGAGTCGGGATCACAGCGTGATCCTCCGCCCCCACGTCTGCTCCGGCCCCATCTCGACTTTGGAGGGCCCGTAAACCTGGAGACGAAGCGCAAGGGACCGGTCTCGTCTCCGAGCAGGCGCTCGAAAAAAAAATGCTGGTGCTCGCGGCCGAAGACCTGGAGCCTGTCCCCGAGCACCTCCACCGTCTTGGCCGCCCTTGGCAGCGTTCCTAGAGGCACCAGGCCGCATAAACATAACCGCTTCAGGAAGTACCGCGCGGAGTGCTTGGATCGGCGCTGGAACCCCATGGCGTGCTCCGCACCCCAGAAAGGGGGTTCCAGCACCGATCCAATACATCTGCGCGGACCTCCGAACACTGCCAAGGAAGCTGGCAACACACGGGGCTGGGTGCACAACAGCTGCATGCCACGCGCTGGGCGCTGGACGCCCATGCGGAGGGCTGGCACACCCGGCCACAGAGGGTCCGAGCGCCTGAACACACATCTGGCCGCATGTGTCTATCCAGGTCTCGCGCCGCGTGTCCAGATCCAGTAAATCTGCACCCATTCCCCCTCAACAGAGAAATTGCTCGAACTCAAGGGCCCGAACTGACTTCTAGACCGCGTGTGCGGCTTCGGGGTGCCAGATCTTTCTTCCGCCGCGCCGTGCCGCTCATGCCGTGCCGCCCGCATGCCGTGCCGCGTGCTCGGCCTCTGGAGCGCACACACGTGCTCTGCTGGCCCTGCCGTGCGCCGCCCGCGCGGGGTGCAGGGCCGTGCCCGCGAGCCGCGCCCTGCGCGCCCTGCCGTGCCCTGGGCCCCCCGCGTGCGGCCCAAGGTGGCCGTGACGTGCCGTGCCCGCGGGCCGGGCCGAGCCGTGCCGTGGCCTCCCCGGGTGCGCGAAGCACCGGCCGCGCCGAGCGCGCCGTGCCCAAACCCACGCTCTCGTCCTGGCCTTCGACAGGCGGTGCGCGCAGCAGTCATTCTAGCGAAGCTCGGCACGCGAGCGCACGAGAGCGACCAACCTCGGCCCCGCAGGGGGCACCTGCGGAACGGGCTCCTCCTCAAGGCACGCCTGAGGCTCCCACGCCTCCCAGCACGCAGAGCGATCCAGGAGGCGGGGCACTGCTGCCGTGCCGTGCCGACCAGGCGCCCAAACCCACGGGCGGCGGCGACGGTCAGGGCGAATACAGTATAACTAGCCCAGGGGCGGGGATATCACACGTGCTCGCCCGGGAGCCTCGGCGCAGACGTAGAGATCATCGGCGCCCCTGGAGGTTCAAGTGCTGCTCTCCTCTCCCCTGGGCTGTTCGCTCCCATCGTCGCCTCTGCCATAGAGCGCAGGTGCAGCTCGCGCTCCCCAGAGATCCGACGTCATGCTCTTTTCCATGCGGGGCCCCGGGAAATCTCCACCCACTCCCCAGGACTGGTACTTTTCGTCCCGAGTCGTTTTGTGTTGACGGTCCCAGGGCCCGGCGAGGGCCGCTAGAGGCCCAAAATCGAGAAAAAACAACTCCTCCTCCTCCTCCTCCCCCTCCTCCTCCTCCTCCTCCTCCTCCTCCTCGAGCTCCCACGTCGCGGCCGCGGGCGAAGACGCACGTCAGCTCCCACGGCGCCGGCGCGGAAGCCCCGCTGCTCGCGGTGGCCCCCGCGGTGCACACGCGCTCCGCCGAGGGCGGGGCGCTGGCCTCCCGGGCCCACGCCGCAGAGGCCCGGCGCGCCCTGGCGGGCCTGTGCTGCGGGGCCGGCATCGCGACGTCGGAGCCAGACCCCCTCGAGTTATGACAAAATCACGACGGGAGGTTTTTCATTATTTTTGGCCTTTGGGGGCCCTCACCGGCCCTCGGGACCGTCAAAAAACGACTCAGGACGAAGAACCGGTCCCGGGGAACGGGTCCAGACCGCTGGGGGTCGACGCCATGAAAAATTTATGACGTCGGGGGTCTGGGGAGCGGGTCGGAAGCGGAGGGGATCCCAGAGATCCAGCGTGTGGAAAAAATCCAGACGGAGGCGTTTCGCCGCGTCTTCGGCCTCGGCAGGTCCTCACTGGGCCTCGGGGGCGTCCAGAGACGACTCAGGACGAGACGCCGGTCCTGGGGCATGGGTCGAGACTCCCGGGGACCCCGCCTTGAAAAACGCACGGCACATCGGATCTCGGGGACCGCCAGGGCGAAGCGCCCCGAGTCGGATCGAAGCAGCACCGCCGCGCCCTCACCTCCGGCTGGCCCCCGCCGATGCCGGCGAGCGTCGAACGGAATCGAACCGCCGCGGGGCCGCGGCCCCCGCTGGCGCATCGGATCGGGCCGGGGGCGGCCCCGCCTGGGCGGCTGCAGCAGGAGCAGCGTCTTCGGGGGCGCCGGCAGGGGGCACGCCGGGTGCCACGGCGGGCCCACGGGCCGCGAGCGCGGCGTCGCCGGCTGGCGCAGCCCTTCGGAAGGGATGGGCTCCGCGTCGTCGTCGTCGTCGTCTTGCGGTGGCCTCTGCGTCCGACTGGTCGACGCCGCGCGCGAGGCGTCCGTCGGCGCCGCCGGCGCACCGGGCGGAGGCCAGGGCGGCTGGGCATGGGCTCCAGCCGGCGGCGCGTGCGTGCGCAGCAGGGAGGAGAACCACTGCGGCACCCGCTCGGCAGTGAGAGTGAAGCCCTTTGCGTCCGCGAAGCTGAGGCCCCCGTCCTCGAGCGTGGCTTCATGTTAGGTCGGGCGCGTCCTCCTACAGAGGGATGTTGGACGAAAAATGAAAGCAGTGACAAAAAAAACCAAGGGGTCAAACAAATGATCAAAAAACCATCCCCAGACTATTTTTGACTATTTCTGAATATTCCTCCTGTAGAGGGACAGGCCCGACTTAAGCTTAAGGAGGGGGCGCTGACTGGGTGTGGGGGGGGGAGTCTTGTGCATCCCGTCGTGCCCCTCTTGGGCCCCGCTGGGGGGGGCCTTTCGCGGGCACCTGCAGCCGCCCCACCCATACGCCCGAACATCCTCCGGCGTGATTGTTCCAAGCCGCGGCCCCGGAGCTCCTGGCCCATTCCCCGGGGATGACGTTGCGTGCCGAACCCCTTCCTGATGGTCCTGCAGGGCCCGATAAAGGGGGCCCCAGAGGCCGACCTCCAAGGAACACCGCCGGATGGGAAAAACCATACCTTGCCATCGCTCGGACGTCCATTCCCCGTGCACTTGTCGGTCTCGTGCGTGTGCTTTTTCGGCTCGATGATCAAGGATGCTCCTCCATGGTCCTCGCCGAGAGAAACATTCACACGTCCGAGCGATGGATACCCGATCGGAGATCTGGCTGTATCGCCCCCACCCCTTCCTTATACTCGGGGATGGGACAGAGCTCCCTTTGGCAAAACGTGGTTCAGTGAACGCGACCCTTGGGTCCAAATTTGGTGGGCGCAGGCTTGGAGAAGGACGGTCGTGCGGTTTTCTCGAGAACCGAAAACGGACAATTCGCTAATCGACGTGTCATGGTGGGTGTCCCAGACATGCGACGTTCTGATTTCAGGACGGCGCCCCTGGAAGTCCCGACCCTTTCCCCAGGACCGGTGTTTCGTCCTGAGCCGTTTTTTGACGGTCCCGAGGCCCGGCGAGGGCCCCCAAGGGCCGAAAATGGTGGACTTGGTAGCGTCCAAAACCCGGAGAGCACCAGAGAGCAAAGAGGCACTCACACCGGGGAGCGTGCCTGCCGAGCTCTGGAAAGCTCTCCTCAAGCGCTTCTGCAACACTTCTGCAGCTCTGCCAGGCACGCTTCCGCACGTGCCTGCACGCGTGCAGGCGCGCGTGGACGCATGCCGGAAGCGCTCCCGGACCAGCTGCCGGGCCAAACAACCTTCTGCGGGGATTCTGGAGCGGCGAAGATGGGCTGCTGGCAGGCACCACCACCGCCCGGCTTCTGATCTAAAACCCAATATAGCTCTCAGAGAGCTCTCCGGGAAAAACTGGCCGCCCTGACTTTTTACGACGCGATCATGTCTGGCGTTCTGTCCGCAGCGCCCGGCGTCCCCGCTGCGCAGCACCTCCGGCTCCCAGTCCTCCCAGCAGAGGTGCAGGACGCCGCCCTCGGCCGCCCAGCGGCCCGCGTCGCCGGGGAGCAGGAGCCCGCTCTCCCGGTGGAACTTGCCGTCGCGCGTCAGCGTGACCCTCCCCTCCCACCTTGGTCGTGGCTTAATGGGGGGGTCACAAATGGGGGGGTCAGAAAAGGTCCCCTTTCGTGCCCCTTTCGGGCCCCTCCGGAGCCCCAGGGGGCTCGTTTAGGTACCGTTTGGGTACCTTTTCGGACCACGCTCGCCAACCCCCCATTTATGACCCCCCCATTACGCAACGCCCAACCACCTCGGGTGCCGCGCCTGCCGGGGTGGGGGGGGGGGGGGGGGGAGGCGAAAAAGCTGCAGTCGGACTCGATTGGACAGGACACGCGAGAGGGCACATGACCCTTTCCGCGGGTCGCACTGCCATAGGAATGCAGGAGGCGTGGGTCGCGAGGCACAGGACACAAGGGTACCCTTGACCTGGCAGGGTCGACCTACTAATCCGGGCCTGCCCGGGGGGGGCGAAAAAGGTAGGATTCGGCGGTGGACCAACCTCCCTTTGGTGAACCTCCATTTAGTGAAAACGGCCTATAGGACCAAAACCGACGGACCTGGAACCGCAAAAATGACGGCCGCGGCGCCCTCTCGCGAACCGAAAACGGCCAATTCACTAATCGACGTGTCAGGGTAGGAGGTCTGCCAACCTCCGACCGAAGGATAGCAAAGGGCAGGGTAGAGACTCAGCTCATGTGTCTGGTTTTCCTGGCGCCTCATGGCGCTGGGAGGCGCCCATGTATCAAGGAATGGGCCCCGCGGCGGGGGGACCAGCTACATGCAGCAGATTTCGTATCCCCCCCCCTGTCCCTATCCTACCCTTTCGTGCGGCCCGAGCCTTGGGGGGGGGGGGGGGGGGCAGAGACATGATTTCCCTCCGGTTCTTGAAGCATTTCGGCGCCCTCGCCTTTTCGGACGTCCGACGCTCCAAGACGGCCTAGGAGGCCCCCAAGATCGCCCCAAGACGGCCCAAGCCCCAAGACGGCCCAAGAGGGCCCCAACACGGCCCAAGAGGGGCCCAAGAGAGGCCCAAAGAGGGGCCCAAGAGAGGCCCCAGAGGGGCCAGGGGCATGCGGCATGCGTATCAGCACGGGCGGATCGTGCAAGGAAGCTCCGGGTGCTCCCGACCGTCGCCTGCACTGGTGAACTTCTCTCAGCAGAGTCGGTATGAGTGGCTGCACGATTGCTCAGATACAGCCTTCACTGATACACGTCATTGGCTTGAGCACAAACCACACTCGGAGGACATGACGGAGAAGGAAAGAGATTGGGACTGGCTGAGGGGGGAGGCACTGACCTGGAGTCGGCGACCAATGCCGATGGATCAGCGACAGGCCTCCGATGGCGAAGCCGCGCGCTATGGGCGCGGTGGGGGGCTCATTCTCCCGGGGCTCTCTCTTGACCTCCACCAATCCATGACCGAAGGGCCCGCTCATGAAAATAACAATTTCAACACTGCGAGCACAGGGCCACCATGAAGATCATCGAAACTGCACACGTGCACCAATCGGCGTGCAAATGCCTCAGTGGTCATGCCCACGCGGGTTACGAGAACGAGCCCACAGGCCGGCGCCCTCTGGTGGGGGGCCCATGCCCCGACCTCCGACGCCATGCTTCGTCAACACGTAACGCACTCCTGCGAGGAGCGGCCCACTCCCGGGACCCGCGCTTCATCCCGAGCACCGCTCTCCGACGGCGCCCGGGGCGCGACGAGGGCCTCGCGAGAGGTAGACAAGGCTCACCAGAAGCCGTGCGCCGCCCGCTCTCACCACGAGAGGGGGCCTGAAAATGGGCGATGCTGGTGGACCAGGAGACGCAACGGCGCCACCCCACCTACGGCCCCACGGGGCTCCGCGCACACCAGAAGATCTGGCGTGGGCTTCTGAGTGGCATGCGCTACGGCGCCCGCTGGGCCGTCGCGTAACATGGAGGGCCGTAGGTGGGGTGGTGTGGTCGTTTTGATGTCGGTTTTGGTCGAGGATCCCCCCCCCCGACATCCGCCGATATGATTTTTTTTTCAGTCTGCGGCCGCAGAAGCCCCGACACCCACTCCCCGGGGCCAAGTCTCCGCCTCCCGGATCTCTTTTTGCCCGTCCTGGGGCCCGACAGCTGGCCCTGACAGCCGGAGGCCTCACACAAGTGCTCAGGATGAAAAACCGGTGCCCAGAATGACGAGCGCCCGTCGGGTCAGAGCGGGCACCTCGCCAGCCACTTGAGAGGGCGGACACTCTTCGAGGGGAGGGGGGCCATCACGTAACTTGTCAGGTCGCGGTGCGGCTTCGCACAGGCGGCACACCGCTGGCCCTGAAGAAGCCCGAATCGAAGAGAAACCAAGGGGGTCTTAAAAAACTCATATCGTCGCAGGTTAGAGGCGGCCAGGGGGTCTGAGAAATGAGGGGTGCAAGCCAAAAGTCTCGGTTCAAAATCCGTCCCCAGACCCCTCCCGCGGGAAGCATCTGGTGCAGTTTGTCACCCCGCATCCGTTTTCAAAGGAACCCGAAAGCGACCCCCAGGGACCGAACAGGTAACAAAAACCTCATCGGACCCAACACTTCAGACCAGCCCCCCTTTCCTACTGTCATGTCGGGCGTGTCCCCCTACAGGCGAATTTCGGACGGAACATTACAATATTCAAAAAACATACCAAAATGGTCAAAATCAGATTCAAAAAATAGTTCCCAGAGTATTATTTGACTTGTTTTGAATATTCCCCCTGTAGAGGGACACGCCCGACTTAATCCTACTGGCCAGACCCAGTGCTGGGCCACCTCACTCACCCGGACGACCACAAGTTGCAGATCCGGGCCTGTCATGGCCCCCCTCCGTGGGTGAAAAAATGGATCCATGTCCACGGTCTCGCGGGCCAGGCTCCTGGGCCACGACCCCTCGTCGTCGTCGTCGACGTGTTCGTTTTCGTCGTCGTTTTCGTCTTCCTCGTCGTCGTTCATTTCCATAGGCACCCGGAGCGCCCCGGATCGGCGGCACTGGCCGGAGGCCACTACAATAAATCCATGTCCACGGTCTCGCGGGCCAGGCTCCTGGGCCACGACCCCGCGGGTACGGGGCGTCGTTTCCCGCTGCCCCGCGCGGAATGCATCCGTGCGACTGGGCATCCGCGGGATCGCGCCCCAGAACCCAGACCGCGCAAGAGCGCGGATGCGGACCCAGACATGCGACGTCTTGATTTTTCCAGGACGGCGCCCCTGGAAGTCCCGACCCTTGCCCCGGGACCGGCTTTTCGTCCTGAGCCGTTTCTTGACGGTCCCGAGGCCCTGCGAGGGCCCCCACTGTGTGGGCGGGGGAACTTGGGCGCTTGTATATGTGTTATAACATAAGTTGTAAGCGTGGTAACATATGTTGCAAACGTGCTAAGCAAGTTGCATCTTGAGTCAAGTAGATGCAACTGCGCCAACAGATGTATCTGTTTAGGAGACTTGTAACTGAACACAACTATAGTTATGCTAACTTCTTAAATAGAATGCGATATACATGTATACACATACGTTACAGTTACGAACAGATAGGTTTCATTTAAAAATCGTTAACATAAAATGCATGGACGGTATGGCTTGTTTGTATCGGGGGTCTGCGACAGTTAGATGTCCTTTGAATTTGGCGTGATGTTTCCCAGTTTTTGGTTTTGCATTTCCACGCTTTCACGAGAAACTGCCATTGCCTTTCGGGGGGGGAGTCTTTGGGCAGGCTGGGTGCTGTATGCTGCAGCTTGGTCGGCGATGCCTGGCCAGCTGTTCCTTCCACGTTGCCGTTGCATGTCTTGTTGTCGTCTGTGTTTGCTGCCGTCGGATGCTCCCTTCGTTGCCCCTGGTGCCGCGGTGAAAGTTGGAGTTTTCTCGTGCTGCCCTTGCTACCTGTGATCTGTTGGTTGTCTTGGTGGTACCCTCTGTGATGTTTCTGCTGCTGTGGAAGGTGGGCCCCTGCAGGGGGCTGTTCTCTTGCTGTTGTTGACAGTGTTTGTCCCCGTCGTTTGCTCTGGAGGCTGGCGTTCTTTGCTGGAGTCTTCTGCGAAGGCATATCGGGGTTGTTGCATATAGGCGAAGCCTCGCGGGAAAACAAGTCGCCGCGCATTTCTTTTTTCGCGGGCGAAGCCTCGCAAGACCACACCATCTTCCCAACGTGCACTTGCGCCTAAAAAATCTCCGACTCAACTTCGGTCGCAGTATCGGCATCCGAATTCTCCTCAACCTCAGTCGCGGTGCCCTCGTCCACGTCGGTGTTGTCGGCTGCGGCGTCCATCTCCACGTCCATCTCGTCGTCTGATATCTCCACGGCCGCCAACTCCATGCCGCCAGTGCCTGGCACTTGCACCATATCTGAATCCTCCTCCTCCTCCTCCTCTTCCTCCTCCTCCTCGTCCGAGATCACCAGCACGTCGACGTTGTTGATGTTGTCGCAGGTGTCGTCGCGTCGTCGTTGTCGTTGTTGTTGATCTCGCTGCATGCGCTCCTCCTCGCGCATCATTGCCAGTTCCTCCTGCCTCTGGCTTGCTTCTCGCATGGCCTGTTTCCACTCCTCCAGTATGCGTTGCACCATCAGTTCATCTTCCCGCTGCTGTTGTAGCCTCTGCTCTTGAAGCCGCTGCGCCTCCTGCTGCCAATGCTGCTCGCGCTCTCGTCGTTGAAGCTCCCCCTGCTGGCGGAGCCGCTCGCGCTGCTCGCGGTCTTCGTCGTTGAATAAGGCGTAGGCAACCCACGTCGGAGGATTGAGTTTATCGTCGCACTGCCCATACCCCCCCACATCGCCACGCTCCCACCACGGTGGACTGTCTGGTTCTGGTTGCGACATGTCTCGAGCCGAAATGGGATCAGGGCGCGGTCTGCCTGGGAGGACGGGAAGATCAGGACTGGGATCAGGGCGCGGTCTGCCCGGGAAATGGAGGGGAAGGGGCGATGGAGAACGAGATGGATAACGACGAAGTGGAGGAGAAATGCGAAGAGGGGAACGATCGTGATGATGATGCTGATGGCGATCCTGGTGATGACGATGCTGCTACTGCTGGTTGTTATGATGTTGACGATGCCGACGATGACGATGACGCTGATGCGGGTGGAGGAGGAGCACGCTATGACTATCATTATGGTGCTGGTGATGATGATCGAGGGTTCAGGGTGACGATGACGATGTTTAAAATGATGATGAGGTCGATGATGGTGAGGGTGATTGTGATGATGCGATGATTTTATTCTGCGTGGTGTAGCGCCTGGCCCCATTCCTGGCGCATTGTTCGCTGCGAGCGGCGGCGACGCCTGCCGCCTCGTGTTGGCCGTCGAGGCCTGCCCTAGAGGGAAACTCCAGCGGCATCGCTCCTCACTGCTTGCCTGGGCCCTCACTTCTTGCCCGTGCCCCTGAAGCGCTCCCCGCCGAACTTCGGGTTGCGGCACTGCGCGCACCCGTTCACCGCTCCGCGGCACTTCCCGCACCCGAGCATGAAAGGGAACTTCCGCTTCGGCTTGCCCTTCCCCTGCGGAGCCGTCTGCTTAGCTTTCGGGGCCGTCTGCTTAGCCTTGGCCTTAGCCTTGGCCTTAGCCTTCCCCGTCGGGGCGGGCGCGGCGGCCGTCTGCTTAGCCTTGGCCTTAGCCGTGGCGGCAGCTGCTGGCCTCTTCATGGGCTTGGTCAGGGCCTTCCCGAGCTTGTCCGCGAGCGCGGCCACGGCGTCTCCGCCTGCTGGTGCAGTGGGAGGGCCGCCAGCTCCAGGAGCATTGCCAGCTGGATGCACGCCAGCGCCAGGTACATCACCGAGAGGCACCGCATCCCCCACGGGTGGAGCGCCGAGAGGCACCGCCCCCGCGCCAGCACCAGGTACATCACCGAGAGGCACCGCCGACCCCGCTGGAGCGCCGAGGGGAGACGACCCCATTGACAACGGCGAAGGCGTCTGGGCTGGCGACTGGTGGTGGTTGTACATGGTGATCTCAGTAGATGCCGCCTTCGCCGCCGACATCGAGCGCGACGGCCTCGGCCCGAGCCCGCGGCAGTGGAGTGCGAAGGCGACCTGCGCGTTGTTCTCCCGGGAGGGCAGCCGAGTCCTCTGCGGGCGAGGCAGGGCAACGGAAGACTACGACGACGACGACGGCATCTTGCTTTTCGTCACTCTTGGAACTATCTTGGAGCCCTCCTGGGGCCCTCTTGGGGCCCCAAGAGGTCCTGCAGGAGGCTTCCAAGAGGGCCCCAAGGAGGCCCCAAGATGCCCCCAAGACGGCTCCAGGGGGGGCCCGAGATGGACAGAGAGCAAGATGCCGCGGCATGTTGCTGTTCGTCACTCTTGGAACCATCTTGGAGCCCTCCCGGGGCCCTCCCCCAAGAGGGCCCCAGGAGGCCTCCAAGAGGGCCCCAAGGAGGCCCCAAGAGGCTCCCAATACGGCTCCAGGTGCGCCCGAGATGGACAGAAATCAAGATGCCGCGCCATCTTGATTTTCGTCACTCTTGGAACCACATTGGAGCCCTCCTGGGGCCCTCTTGGGGGCCTCTTGGGGCCTCCTTGGGGATAAAATACGGAAATATGGAGACGTCGGAGATGACAACAGCGACGTCAGACATCGCCTCTGACGAGTAGGACTACGAATATGGCAACGACGGTGGCAGGCTTCGCCGCCATCCCTCCACCCCCTCCTGCTCCCCCTTCCTCCGTTCTGCGTCCTCCCTCCTCCTCCTCCTCCTCCTCCTCCTCCTGCCCCTCCTCCTCCTCCTCCTCCTCCTCCTCCTCCTGCCCCTCCTCATCCTCCCCTCGTCCTCCAGCGTCCCCCGTCCTCATCATCCCTCCTATGTCCCCCTTCCACATCCTATATTTGCTCGAGCCACTGGTCCTCAAGGCGTGGAGCTGAGCGTCGTCCAGCACGCTCTTCCCCAGCTCGTAGCCCGCGTACGCCTTCTCCAGCAACTCTGCGTCGAGCTCGGCCGGGCGCTCTGGGTAAATCTGGATTTTGTTGTAGTGGTTGAGCTTCGTCTTCGACGTCACGGCCACGACGCACTTCTTGAAGTCCTTCTTCATCGTCCACGCGTGGACGGGGTCGACCCTGAGCATAGGGCCAGTGCACTCTGTCATGAGGATCACACCCACGATGTGGCACTGCGTGTGCTCCGACGGGTTCACCAAGCCGATCGTCTCGGCGCGAGTGGCCATGCACATGAGCTTCTCGTCGAGGCTCTTGCGAGGGTCCGTCAGCGTGGCCCAGTCGGACGTCGACAGGTAGTGCTGGAAGTAGAAGTTGGTCTGCCCGTCAGCCCTGGTGCTTCCCTGCCTTTTCCCAGCATTGCGGCCGCCTGTCTTCTGGTTGATCGCGTCGATCACCTCCTGGCGCACTGCCACGCTGAAGGGCGACTCGGTCAGCGCTTTGATGCACTCGCCTGCTTCGTCGAAGGTCAGCGCCTTCGAAGATGCCAGCTCGTCGTAGATGGAGCGCCTCGCGTTGTCGAGGATCGACGGCAAGACGACCGCCTCGGCCCCGTTCGCGTCGACATTCGCCCTCAGGTAGCGTATGATATGGTGGATGTGCGTGGCGATATCGGACATGGCCATGTCCACTGACGTTGCTGATGTCTCCGCTAGCCAAAACAAAAGCTCCCTTCTCCTCGACGCCGTTACCAATCCTGCTCTTCCCGTCATCAAAGTGAGGGGGCCGAACGGTCATTCACTGTCCGTGGGTGCGTGGCTGAAGTGGAGTTCCGCGGTGTGGATTGATGTTGTTGTTGTGGTTGCGCGCGCCCTCACTCTTATCCGCAATTGCGGGGTGCTACGTCCTGTCCCGCCCTACCCCTCCTCTCCTCCTTCTCCTGAAGGGGTCTGGCGGGCGCTCGCGGAAGCCGCCAGCGGTGATCGCGCGAGGGGCGATGGGCAGCCGGCGAACCTCCCTGGATCGAAAACGCCTTGAGCAGACGTGGCGGCGGGCGCGGGGCTTCGCCGCCGCGAGAGCGCCCAAGGGCCCGAGATCGATAGTTCGGGAGTGGCACGGCCTCCTTGCGAATTCCAGGAAACTACCCCAAACGACTCAATCAGAGAAAACGGGACTCTCCACGAATTCAAAATCTTAGTGTGCAAGCCTGGGAGCACAAAAGACGGCTCCTCGCACGACGAGCTGGAGGAGGAGGAGGCGGAGGAGGAGGACGAGGATGAGGGAGGAGATGGGCCTGGGTATGGTTCAGGAGGGCTAGGGATGACTGGAGCTTTTCTGTCTCACCACGGCGGCGATGCCTGCCCATGGTGTGCGCGGCCGTGGCAAACGGGCTAGATCGGGCCCCCTCCGCCTCCTCCACCTCTCATTCCCTCGCCTCCTCCCCCCCCATATGATGTTTCTCTTTTGTGGCCCTGAGGTCCCTTCGGGCCACGGCAACTCTCTGCTGAGCTTCGCGTGCTCTCATGGTCTTCAGCCCCTCAAACACATACGCCTGGCGACGAGCGCGTATAGGGCATGTAGGGCTTGTGAGGCTGATGGGGCTTGCGGGGCTGCTCGTACTTATAAAGCCCATCGGGCTCATAGGCTTATAGAGCTGGTCCATAGGGTTTGCGGGGCTTGTCGGGTGCTCACGGTGCTTTAGGTGCTTATGCGCTGTATAGGGCGGATGGGGCTTATAGGGTTTATAAGCCGCATAGGCATTGTAGGGCTCGTACGGCTTATGGCTTATACAGCTTTTAGGGCCTATAGTGTGTCTCGGGTTGTTGTTGCCTATATGTATTATAATGCTGATAGGGCCCATGAGACTTATAGGTTAACAGGGCCTCTCGGGCTTATGAGCTGATCGGGTTCGTAGGGCCCATGGGGAATATCGGCGTTGCATGGCCTCCTACCACGCGGATCGCACCACATGGGCCGCACCACCTAGATTGCACTACACTGTTTGCACCACCTAGATTGCACCACATTGGCACCACATTGGCGGCAACAAATCACAGTTTTGGAGTCCACGTTGGCCAATATGTTTAACTTGATTCGCTTGCGCGGCGACGCTCGGGCACCGCGCGCTGGGCCCGTGCCTTCTGTTTGGCTTTCGCCTGTGCACGCGCCCTCTGCTTAGGGAGGGGCCGTGCAAAAATCTGCTCCACACGATGCGCCATGCCTGGCACCACAAACGCTGGCAAAGCCTGGGGTGACCGCGCATCCAGCGCCCCGCCAGACTCCGCGAATGTTCGCAGCATGGGGACAAGGACAGCGGCGATCAAGGCAGGGGGGTAGGCATTCCCCGATGCCTTCAGACAAAGACCCCAACTACTTAGCTGGGCGCACACATCTGGGGGAAATCCCTGGACAGCCATCCTTTCTGAGGCGGTCAACCATCTGGAAAATCGCCTCTCATTCAACGGCGTAGACCTACTTGCCTCCCCCGCATCAATGACGTATAAATATCTGTTGCGGGAAGTCAAAGTCGGGCACATGTTCACGGTCTGACCAGAGGTAAACACCCCGTGCAGCGGGCGATCAGAACCGATGACAATCAGGTCCGTGGGCCTCAAAATACCACTCTCCACCTTCTGTTTGATCAAGAGCTCGTGCTCAATGACATTCTGCCTCTGTGGCCCCGTGAGGTCCGAAAGCGGCGTAGGCGGAAAGTCGCCCAGGGCGCCTCTGAGCTCCCGACGCCCAAACGGCGCAAGCACTTTAGGGATCGCACTCACCAGAGACGTCCGCATCCCGCGAATGAACAGTCGATGCCTTGTCTGCGGCAGCCCGTGCGCCGCGGACCCCCCCCAAAGAGGGGCGAAAGCATATCAAGGAAAGCTTCCCAGCAACGAATGGGGGGGGGGCCGGGGGAGCGCATGGGCGCCATGGATGCTCCGCCTCTAAGATGTCATGGCGCCAGTGGAACTCGGGCGCGAGCCTCCGCAGTGTCTCCAGGAACCGACATGGGGGCGGAGCAGAGGCTTAAAATGAGCCAGGAAGGGGGATGGAGTCAGAGGAGAGAGAGAGAGAGAGAGAGAGAGAGAGAGAGAGAGAGAGAGAGAGAGAGAGAGAGAGAGAGAGAGAGAGAAGAGAGAGAGAGAGAGAGAGAGAGAGAGAGAGAGAGAGAGAGAGAGAGGAGAGAGAGAGAGAGACGAGAGAGATAGAGAGAGAGAGAGAGGAGAGAGAGAGAGAGAGAGAGAGAGCGAGAGAGAGAGAGGGAAGAGAGAGAAGAGAGAGAGAGAGAGAGAGAGAGAGAGGAGAGAGAGAGAGATAGAGGAGAGAGAGAGAGAGAGAGAGAGAGAGAGAGGAGAGAGAGCGAGAGAGAGAGAGATGAGAGAGAGAGAGAGAGAGGAGAGAGAGAGAGAGAGAGAGAGAAGAGAGAGAGAGAGAGAGAGAGAGAGAGAGAGAGAGAGAGAGAGAGGAGAGAGAGAGAGAGAGAGAGAGAGAGAGAGAGAGAGAGAGAGAGAGAGAGAGAGGAGCAGAGAGAGAGGAGAGAGAGAGAGAGAGAGAGAGAGAGAGAGAGAGAGAGAGAGAGGAGAGAGAGAGAGAGAGAGAGAGATGAGGAGAGAGAGAGAGAGAGAGAGAGAGAGAGAGAGAGAGAGAGGAGAGAGAGAGAGAGAGAGAGAGAGAGAGGAGAGAGAGAGGGAGAGAGGAGAGAGAGAGAGAGAGAGAGGAGAGAGAGAGAGGAGAGAGAGAGAAGAGAGAGAGGAGAGAGAGAGAGAGAGAGAGGGAGAGAGAGAGAGAGAGAGTGAGGTGGAGGGGGGCGAGGAGGGGGAGCCAGTGCGGAGGAGGAGGAGGAGGAGGGGGAGAGGGAGGGGGAGAAGGAGGAGGGAGAGGAGGGGGAGGGGGTTCACTGCCACCTGGTCAATGCCGACACCCGCCCGGCACGTTCTTGCGCCAGGCCAGTCACATTTTCCAGCACGCACCCCCATAATCCTCCGCAGCGTATCAATATAATAATCCACTGGACGATTCTGACGAAGACAAAGGATCGGTCATCCGCAAAACCTGAGTGCGCTCCAGTCCCCGCCCATGGCGGGCACGGTGGCCCTGTGACCAGAAGGTCTACTGGGCGCTCCAGGTTCTCGAAGGGCATCTGAGCGAGGTCGCCCGCCTGGGGGGGATTGGGGCGCGCGTCGGGAAAATGCAGGTAGCGCCCCGCAATTGCGGATGAGACTGAGGACGCGGGTGGGCGAGCGTGGCGCCTGCGAACCTTTTGCGACCCACCCGCTTCGCGACCCGCCCGCGACCCATCGGCCCCGCGAGGGGCCCGAAAGCCCGTGGGGGCCCCAGAGGCAAAAGGGAGGAGGGAGGGTAAATTTTCGGTCGGAGGGAAGGGCCCAATATGGCCCCATGACGGTTCCAAGAGGCCTCCAGGACGGATCCTTCAGCCACCCACCCAGGGACATTGGAAGACCGTTCAGCCCCTCACTCTGATAACCGAATCATTTTTTTGGGGGTGGGGGGGCACGGCCAGGCGCCTCCCGGCCAAGGTGGAGCTCGCCCTCGATCGAAAACTGTCTGAGCCAGCTTCCGTGCCCCTCCTCCAGATCCCAGCAATTGTTGTAACTGCTGGGGATGCCCAGCGCCTCTAAACACACGCCGCACCCGTTGATTCCGATGCAGGGGCTCGCGACGCGGAGGCGCCTGCCGAAATTCGGTACCCAGCCAACGAGGCCGCGAAGATCCCACGGCCTAGGTGTGGCCGCGGCTTCTTCCTCGGCTTGTCGCCTCCAGTCCGCCATTGATGTCCGCCGAGCCGGGCCAGTCGGACTCTTGGGCAGCACGGCCACTGGGGTGATGGGGGCGAGCCCCCCGTCGAATCGTTGGGGCCCCATCCATGCAGCGCTCCTCGGATCACCACTCGAAGTCGCGAGCCGCTCACCCTTTGGAGGGCCGAGCGTCTCCGAATGGGGAAGCACGAATTGGCCGCAGGGCGTGGGGGCCGAACGACTCGGAGAGGGTTCCGAACGACGTGTGAGGCGAAGTAGGGCTTCTCGGGACCTCAAGGGGGCCACGACGCGGCTCCTACAGGACCGTTGATGGTGTTGATGTTGCTTGGTTTGCTGTTCTGGGGGGGGTGCGCCCCCCCTGAGAGGCGTAAAAACATTTGTTGTTTTGACCTCGCTCACCTCCCTCTCTCCAGAAAGCGGAGTCACCGCCACGCAGGTGGCCGATCAGAGGCGCTGAAGGGGGAGGTACGGTGCAGGTACGGTGTAGGTACGGTGTAGGTACGGTGTAGGTACGGTGTAGGTACGGTGTAGGTACGGGGTAGGTACGGGGGAGGTACGGTGTAGGTACGGGGTAGGTACGGTGTAGGTACGGTGTAGGTACGGTGTAGGTACGGGGTAGGTATGGGGGAGGTACGGTGTAGGTACGGGGGAGGTGCGGGGGAGGTACGGGGGAGGTGTGGGGGAGGTTTTTTTTGGGACAGTGCTTTGGATTTCCACCCCGAATCTTACATAGAATTTTTGAAACACCCCAAGAATCCACCATGATTTTGTTTCCGCGGTCGGCGGGCGGCGATGCGGAGGCGAGGGAGCGGTGCTAGCCGATCATGAGGAGGAGGAGGAGGAGGAGGAGGAGGAGGAGGAGGCCCTCCCCCTCCCCAATCCCGCCCGCACCTCCCTGGCGGACAAGAGCACCAACACCGTCGGGCTCCAGAAACTGGCTTTCGCCACGCCGCCGAGCGAAGGGAAGTGTTGGGAGGTACTGAAGAGGGGGTGGGCTTCGCCCCTCCGGGGAGAGGGGGAGGAGGAGTAGGAGGAGGAGGAGGAGGAGGAGGAGGAGAAGGAGAACGAGGAGGATAAGGAGGAGGAGGAGGAGGAGGATCTTCCAGGCTAGCTGGCTACAGCGCGGGGGCAACGCCACCCGCCGCGTTTCTTCCTCAGGGCGCGCGCGAGCTATGACCACCGCGCATAGCTCTAGAAGCCTAGAGGTCCAAGACAGTTTCAATCGTCAGTCGCCTCAGTCAGCCTTGTGCTCCTCCACGAGGCTCAAGATGCGGGCAGCGATCGCCTCCGCGCGCTCGATCGTCTCGTCGATGGTGTTCGTCAGCTCGGCCATATCGTTCTTGGAGACCTGGTTGCAAGCCTTGATCTTCTCAACGTTGCCCTGCAGGGAGGTCAGCTCGGCCTCAACCTTGGTGAGCTTCGTGAAGAAGTGGCCTGGGACGGCACCCTCAGCGTCGGGCGCTTTACCTTTCGCCTGGGCCTCTGCGACGTTCACCTTGCACTGCCCGATCCTCTGCTTGAGCGACTCGAGCTTCTTCTTCACGGGCCCAGTGAGGGCTTTCTTCGCCGAGGCCTTGCCCTCCTCGTCGTCGTCAACCTCCTTCTTTTTGGGCGCCTTCTTCGACTTGATGTCCACCTCGGCCTTGCGCTTGCGGATGCTCTCGCGGACGTGCTCGTTCTCCTGCGTGTCTTTGTACTCTGGGATCTGCAGCATGTCGACGCCGCGCACGGGGCAGTGAATCATCTTGGCGTGTTTTTTAATGTTCTCCCACTGCTTTGGCTTGTTCTTGTACTTCTCTTCCGCCTCGTCGTAGTCAATGTATGCGCCGCCCTGCACGGTCTTCACGACGACCCGAGTAGTCTCAGCCTGCTGGACGGTCTCTTGGATCGTCTTCATGAGGTCGGCCCCGAAAGCGGCGTGCGCATCGCGCATGAAACCAACGCGCTCGTCGGGAGTCAGGATGTCGAGCTCGCTGGCCGCACCGAGGCGCTGGATGCGGCTCTTCAAGCGGTTGCAACTCGTGCACCGAAACTGGTCCCTGCCATTCTGCACGCGGCTGCACTGTCCCTGAGGGACGTCCAACTTGCACGAGCAGCAGGTCTGGATGCCGAGCGACGGGTGCTCGGTCAGTGCCTTGCTGGAAAACGAAAATAGGCAGGGCCTTCGATGATGGGCTGCCCATCAGGTTTTCACGTGCAAAGCTACTGTCGTCTCTCCTCCTCCTCCTCCTCCTCCTCCTCCTCCACCTGTTTTTTTCGCGCCTCGTGGCTCTTCCCTCCCCCCCATCCTCCACGTCCTCTCACGTTGACTGCCCGGCCACCTCCACGGCCGCCTGTACCGCCCTGCCGCCCGACGAGGCTTGCTCCACGCCCGCCATCTCGGCTGTCGCTGCCGCCGCCTGTGGGATTGCTGCGAGATCGCAGCTGGGCTTGCCAATCCAGGTCGCGGCGAAGCCTGCGACGTTGAGCCTAAAAGCTCTCGCAAGGCCTGCAAGAGGGCTCCACGTGGGGTAGGCTGTACGAGGGCAATGGATGAACCCTAAGTTGTGTGAGACCTCCTGGGGCCCTCTTGGGGGCTTGTTGGAGCGACCAGCCAGCGTGCTCAAACAGGCTCCCCCTGCGCCCTCCTGGGGCCCTCGTGGGGGCAAGTCGCGCGACCTCCTCTTAGGGCATTATAAGAGAGGGCCCCCTAGGATGCCCTCTGGGGCCCTATTCGCGCCCACCAGGGCCCCGCCGTTGCCGCGCCGTTGCCATGCCGTTACCATGCCGTTCCCATGCAGTCGCCATGCCGTTGCCATGCCGTTGCCATGCCGTTGCCACGCCGTTGCTATGCCGCTGGCGTGCCGTTGCCATGCCGTAGCCATGCCGTAGCCATGCCGTAGCCATGCCGTTGCTATGCCGTAGCCATGCTGTAGCCATGCCGTTGCCATGCCGTTGCCATGCCGTTGCCATGCCGTTGCCATGCCGTTGCTATGCCGTTGCCATGCCGTTGCTATGCCGTTGCCATGCCGTTGCCATGCCGTCGCCATGCCGATGCCAGCCCCAGATCTTTAAAAAACTAAGAACCCCAAGAGGTCCCCAGGAGGGCTCCAAGATGGTTCCGAGGGTGACGAAAAACAAGATCCCGCGGCATCTTGCTCTCTGTCCATCTCGGCCCCCCCTGGAGCCGTCTTGGGGGCCTCTCGGGGCCGCCTTGGGGCCCTCTTGGAGGCCTCCTAGGGCTCCAAGATGCTCCCAAGAGTGACGAAAAGCAAGATGCCGCGGCATCTTGCTCTCTGTCCATCTCGGGACCCCCCTGGAACCGTCTTGGAGGCCTCCTGGGGCCTCCTTGGGGCCCTCTTGGAGGCCTCCTGGGGCCCTCTTGGGGCCCCAAGAGAAGAGGGCCCCAGGAAGGCTCCAAGATGATTCCAAGAGTGACGAAAAGCAAGATGCCGCGGCATGTTGCTCCTTGTTCATCCAAGCAGTGCTTGCTTGCATTTAAGGAGCAGCAAGAGTGGTCCCGAGAGAGCCACAAGAGCGTTTCGTGAGGCTCCTGGGGGGGCCCGAAGGGGTTCCGAAAGCGCCCCAAGATGACACTTTGAGGATTGCCGAAGGACTGCGAAGCCTGCCCTTACAGGAAAACTCTGCAGTAGGACCTGTTTTTTCCAGAGCGTGGCAGCGCGGCGCGAGCGCCGACTGAATTGATCCGTGCGTGGGCTAGCCACGCGGGGCAGCACGGGCGCACCATGCTTCGTGACAGTGGCCAGCTCTGTATGCCCAGGCAAGCCAAGCGGCCGCTTCGGCGCGATCAACCATGTCAGGGGAGAACTGCAAGGCCCCGCCAGGCCGCCGCGTGACGGCCCAGCTGTCCCAGTGCCCGAACCATGGCCAGGATGGGTCGAACTCTGCAGATCGCGGGAAAAGCGGGTCGCCGTCCAGTGCCATCTGGAGCCGCCTGCGATTCGCCTCCAGCCGCGCGCACGCGTCGGCTTCTCCTGCAAGCTGCACTCTAGCGGGTTCTCCAGCATGCGGGCGGTCAGCGTCGACGGTATCGACGTCCATGAACGTGGGAGTGATGTCGGCTGGCTCTGCCAATGTGCCAATCTCGCACGATCGATCTCCAGCCGCATGTACATCAGAGGCGCACTCCGCGCCGTTGGGGGCTGGCTCTGCCAATGTGCCAATCTCGCATGGTCCATCTCCAGCCGCATGTACATCATGATCAGAGGTGCACTCCGCGCCGTTGTCGGCTGGCTCTGCCAATGTGCCAATCTCGCATGGTCCAGCTCCAGCCGCATCTACATCATGATCAGAGGTGCACTCCGCGCCGTTGTCGGCTGGCTCTGCCAATGGGCCAGTCTCGCCCGAACCATGTCCAGCAGCACGTAGATCGGGAAGGCTGCCGCCACGCAGTACCAGGCACGCTAGCTCGTGCGCCTCCTGGAGCCGCTCCTTCGGGCCTCGCACCGTTAGTGTTCGACGTGGCCTGCCCCTCACGCTCACTTTGCAACCAGTCGCCAGGAGTATCTGCCTTACTCCATCCGCGAAGATGGTGCCCGATTCTAGAACGAATGGGCCCAGGAAGCCGTCGCTGCTCTCCTGCTGGGAGGAACCCATGCTTGAGCAAGAACGGCAGCGGAATCGATTCCCGCATGGGGGTCTTGCCAGGCGGCGAAGCCTGCCCGGCACGACCCCCCAACGGGAGGGCAGGGCGGCCTAAGGCGGCCAGGGCGGCTGGGGGAGGCAGGCGGAGGCAGGAGGTTGAGGCATGAGGAGAAGGAGAACGAGGAAAAGGACTCAGGGCGAGGAGGAGAAGGCAGGAGAAGGCAGGAGGAGGAGGAGGAGGACGACGAGGCAGGATGATACTATCAGACTAACATCGGAGATGCTCATGCGAGATCCTACGGTCTGAGTAGACTGCTGACTATAGCTGGGATTCTATCGGGGCCACTCGGGGCTTAGCTGGGATCCGATCGGGGCCTCTTGCGGTTCTTCTGTCAGGCCGTCTTGGGGTCATTTCGAAGCCCCTGGGCCTCCCGCGGGGGGTGGGGCAGGGACGAGCCGTCCTGCTGCGTTTTCGCTCCTCCTGCCCCTGCGATTCTTCCCCCTCTTCCTCCTCCTTCCCCCTCGCCCTCCTCCCTTTCCCTACCCTGTTTTTGTCTAGCGCACTGGCAAGCAGGGGTGGATCGCGCCTTGAGTCTTGACCCGCGGCACTGCTGACAGGACGCTCGCCAACTGAAACACGCACCGATATCCCGAATTAGCATAACATCCATCGCCTCTCGGAGACAACACCGAGAGCTCAACTGCAAACCCTCCCCCCCTCGCCCTCCTCCCTTTCCCTGCCCTGTTTTTGTCTAGCGCACTGGCAAGCAGGGGTGGATCGCGCCTTGAGTCTTGACCCACGGCACGGCTGACAGGACGCTGGCCAACTGAAAAACACACCGAGATCCCGAATTAGCATACAGTCCATTGCCTCTCGGAGACAACACCGAGAGCTCAACTGCAAACCCTCCCCCCCTCGCCCTCCTCCCTTTCCCTAACCTGTTTTGTCTAGCGCACTGGCAAGCAGGGGTGGATCGCGCCTTGAGTCTTGACCCACGGCACGGCTGACAGGACGCTGGCCAACTGAAAAACGCACCGAGATCCCGAATTAGCATAACATCCATTGCCTCTCGGAGACAACACCGAGAGCTCAACTGCAAACATATGTGCACCCGATACGATTACCCTATAGAAACAGATTGCACGCCCGATATACATGCGACCATTGTGGTCCACGGCCAAGACGTCCCCCGCAGTGAGATTACCGATGACGGATCGGACTGATGAACATTTCATTGCTGTCGGGGCCGCGCCCGGGTACACTGCTAAGACGGCTGGTGGCGTAGTCAGCCTCTGAAGCCCTGTGGCGCAGTACTCTGACATCAAGAACTTCTCGTCTTCAAAAAACGTGAAGAAATGCCCCGGGATTCGTCGAACCAGCATGGCTTGACCAGCCGCGTCATTTACGAGGTATCTTGCAACAGCCTTGATCTCTTTATGTTTCCTCTCCGTGGCAAAACATGAGAGATTTACTTTCTTGGCCTCGATTTGGTCAAAGACGTGGTAGAGCTGGTGCACTTTGGGTTTGATAATTGCCAGCCCGTACAACCGAATGAGTCCGCCCGCCGAGGGCGGCCGTAGCGGGCCGTTGCATTTTCAACACTCGTTGGAAATACGCTCGCGCAGGAAAGCGGCGACGGTTGCCCGCCTGGCAGCATCCAGGCCCTCTCCCTCCCCCGCGCAGGACAGTTGCGACAGTTGCGCGCTTGGTAGCACCCGGGGCTTCGGGCTTCTGTTGTAAAGGATTTCGGGGGCGTCGGTGGATCGCGCCAGCGTCGCTAGCTTCACGGTGGTGCTGCACCGCCACGCTTCTGAGGCGGCCCGCGTGGCTCACAGCGCCGTCCCCGAGGCCTGACGGAATACCGAACATCCTTCCTCCGCCTCTCCATCCCCTCCTTCTCCTGCCTCCCACCCCCCACTCCCTCCCCCTCTTCCGATTCGCCCCTGGGGCGAATGTGGCGGGCGACTTGGGGGAGGAGGAAGCCATGATACATGGGGGGTCGTTTCCCTGCAGGCGGCCGAGCAATTGGACTATCTCGCGCAGCAGCTGCAAGCAACCGCGCTCGGCCACGAGCAGCCCCATGGGGGCCAGCAGGGTGTCCGAGAACAGGGTCGCCACCTCAACAACCATTAACGCATCGCTTGCAAAGCCTTTCAAGTGCCCACCATTTTCTGCCAAATGATACTTGAACCACTCCTTGCCCAGGCAAGCCGTTTTGGATGGCCATGCCACCGATCTCTGAAAAGCGTCCAAGTCAGATATGTCAAACACTGGTTTGGCATTGCCATCTTTTATTGCCAGCACTCTGTGAAAAAACGAGTTCAGATGGTATTGCCCAACCCCTCCCGATGCACAGAGCACGTGCGTCCAGTCTTCGTACATGTGCCGCATTGGCTTCACGTGCGCTCTCATCGATGCGTCGAAAATGAGTCCGTGAGGGTCGTATGTTATCCCAGTCGTCTGTTGAAGGTTTGCGAAATGCGTCTTCAACGAGACGGGCTGTGCCGCGATTATTCTGTCCACTAGATTTTGAAACGACTCGTCGGTATGCATATCAAACTGGCCGGGAACGGCGGTGCAGACGTCCTTGAAGTAGTCGCCCTCCCGTAATCCGCTCACCCTTCTGACAACGTTTTGGCACTTGATGCAGGTCCTCGTGCCAGCAGCACTCCTCAGATTAAACGTCTCGACGTGGGCCTTGTAATCCTGCACGAGGCACAAGAGTACAGCTCTGAACGGGAAGTGCCCAGGGCCGCGCGGTAGCAACAGTCCATCGCCCAAGTTGTGGGGGCCCACAAACATCCATTTCAGAGTTCGCTTCGCGATCGCAGAAAGCCCCCCAGCGATGTTCTCTTGCATCGTCATCGGTATGAACGTCAATGGGAACCACCCTGATTGCCGTGATCGGTACCAGTGTGGAAAACAATTCAGCGTCCAATAAATACATTGAAAGCTCCCTTTGTGATCGTGTCGGTTAGGGTTCCCTGTGACGCACTCGTCTGTATACAAGACGGCGGACTCGAAATCTGCGCCGATGCCCTGCGCGCAGTTGTCCAGGAACCATGCGAATGCTGGGAACACCGAGCAGAGGCAGAACAGTAGTGCCGAAGGGCTCACGTAGGTGAATGTGTATTCACCTCCGTTATCCAAGGGAATCGTCTCTTCACTCACGAGGTCGCCGACTGGCGTCCACAAGTCTGTCGCGGCCACAAGCTCCTGTCTCATGCGATGTCGTGCGACATTATCGTTCGACTCCGCCTCGCCAGCAAGGCGGGCCGCAGCCCGCACCGAGGCGGACAGCCCAGCTCCAACAACGCGGGATTTCTTACTTGGTGGTTCCATATCGAACAACACGCGAGGCTCCAACCTTGCTTCATGAGCCAAAACGGCTATCGTGGTGAAGGGCGGCGAAGCCTGCCTTTGAGAAGGGAAGAAGAGGCAGGAGGAGGAGGAGCACTGATATCAAGGAGGATCGTTCAAATATGAAGGGCCGCGGGGAGCACGGGGCGCACGAAAGAAGCGACAGCTGCGAGCCTGGCGGCACCACCCCCCCCCGCCCCCCCGCGCAGGACAGCGGCAACAGTTGCGCGTCGAGTGAAACTCTTGGCCTATGTTATACATTAAGTGGGCGTCTAGTGGGTGCATTGTACAAATACGTTGATCTACATTATATATATATGGATCCCGAGGATGTCGCGACACCCTTCGCGCCTAGGACCCTGGGACAGTTAGCAAGAGGGCAAATTTCATACATGAGTTTTATGTGTTTGATGTTCCTGTGACTACACCCGCGCGAAACAGATAGGTTTTAGTTGCGAACAGTTGAGGTTCAGTTGTAAGTGTTTTGTATGTGAGTTGCATCCACTTGTGTTAAGTGTCGCGGAACTCAGATACAAGCGCCCAAGTTCCCCCGCCCACACAGCAAGGACCGAAACTGGTGAAAAACGTGCCGTCCTGATCTTTTTTGCACGACGCGCTCAGGTCTGGGGATGCTCTCGTCCCCTCGCGAGCCCTGCGGCCTGGAAGGCGAAGCGCGCCCACTCCGGCGACGGGGGCTCCTCCTCCCGGCCCGCCGCCGGCTCGCCCGCCGGCTCGAGCATGGTGCGCCCCGCGTGCTCGCGGAGCCGCGCGTGGTCGCCGTCCTCGCTCGGCCGGCCCAGGGCCGGACACGGCCAAAAACGGGGGCGCCAAGCGCCCAGGCTCTTTTCCACCCAGACCTCCAGCGCATCGAAAAAGTCAAGACGGAGGTTTTCCTCGATGTTCGGCCTCCAGCGGCCCTCGCTGGGCCCTGCTGGGACCGTCAAAGAACGACTCAGGTTGAAAAACTGGTCCTGGGGAATGGGTCGAGACTTCCGGGGGCCCCGTATTGGAAAGATCATGACATCTGATCTCTGGGCACATGCCCCCGTTTGCGGCGCCCCCGTTTGCCACGCCCCCCCAGACAGGGATAGGGCCAAACAACATGGAGATCGGCGCTCCCCGGGCCCCCCTTTGCTGTGACCCCGTCTCTGGCGCCCCGACCGGCGCTGGTAACCCTTACTCTGGTTCCGCCCTATACCATGGGCGCTTTTGCAAGTGGGGCGAAAACTTCCGCCCTACACACTTTTCAAGCTCCTTTGATGCCGATGCCCACCCTACGTTTCGCCGTCGCTGTTTCCACCAGATGTTTTCGCATAGTTTCTGGGGCATTACTGAAAAAGTTTCCAAATCGGAAAATCAAGCCACATACAGCGGATATGGAGCCAGGAGAATCCAGCTGAGGCCCGTGATGGCTCCATCCCCAGGGCCCCCCTCTCGCGTGGTGAGAAATCATGAGGAGCGTTTTGATGCCTTCGACCTCTGGGGGTCGGCGTTGTGAGCAATAACATGCCGCAGTCGGGGGCTTGGGTCTGGCCTCCAACTTAGCCTCCCGTTGGGCGACGCTATAAGTCTAGTTGGAGGAAGTCCAGTTGGAGATGAAGAGCTATATTAAATGGGGCTCCAACCTTTCCCGACTTGGCTTGCCCATCGCCAAAAATCGTACACTGCCACTGGTGCAAAATCCTGGACCTCCAGCGCAATGGACACAAACAATAAACGAAGGTTGTTCGCTGTTCTCGCCCTCCGGGGACCCTCACTGGGCCCCAGGACCGTCAACTAACGACTCGGAACGACACGCCAGCCCTGGAAAGAGGGTCGGAAATCCCGAGGGCGCCGCAAATTTTCGTTGGATCTACGGGCCCCCAAAACCCCTATGTCATGATTTTTTCATGACGTGGATCCCCGCGGGAAACTCGACCCATTCCTGGGGACCGTTTTTTCACCCCCGACTCGTGTCTTGACGGTCCCGAGGGCCAGTGAGGGCCCCCAGAGGTCGGAAAGAGTGGAAAACCTCCCACCATTATTTTTGTCATGACCCGATGGGGAACATGAGTCAGGCTGACGCCCGAACTGGGCATGATGCCCAGCAGCGCACGTTGTCCAAATTCCGCAGCGGCCGCTGTTGGGCAGGCGGCCTACTGTCTCGCAAGGACAACCCCCGCGGCGGCACGGACAGCGAACCCGGTTCCGAATAAACGAAAAAAGCTGTTGGTAGTCGTGCCCATTCCTTCCGCACGGCCCGACCCAGGGCAGACGAGCATCGTTCAAGAGCATGAGACCCTCCGCCGGCCAAAACACACACAGAGAGCATCCAAGGGTACACCCTCCCCAGGATGCACAAAAACACCGCACAGGCACGAAGGACATCAGAGGGTCCCCCCCCCCGAACCGGTCTCGTGCGTCTACCTCGGTCCGGTAGCACCCATGTCCATCGTGCCGACAGAAGGCGTGCCCCCCTCCCCATCCTCCTCCTCCCACTCCTCCTCCCACTCCTCCTCCTCCTCCTCCTCCTCCTCCTCCTCCTCCTCCTCCTCCTCCTCCTCCTCCTCCTCCTCCTCCTCCTCCTCCTCCTCCTCCTCCTCCCCCGAGGATCTCGCGGGGGGCGTGGGGGCGTGGCTGCCCCCCCCCCCCGCAGCGGCCCCCCTCCGACGTCGCAGGGGTGGCCACGTCTCCGGCGCTCCGCGAGGCCCCCCCGCCTCGGAGCAGGTGGCTGCGGGCGCGGTGCCCAGACAGTGGAGCCGCGCTTCTGCTCTCCCCAGGCATGCTCGCGTCGTAAGACAATGCGGGGGGAAGGCTCCAATCCTTGGGCCCCTATGGGGCCCTCGCCGGGCCCCAGGGCCATCAGAAGCGGCTCGGGGTGGACAACTGGCCCTGGAGTGCACGGTTTCCCTCGGGGCCGCAGGCGACCCGAGGAGGAGGAGGAGAAGGTGGAGAAGGAGGAGGAGGTGGAGGAGGGGAGGGGGAGGAGGAGGAGGAGGAGGAGGAGGAGGAGGAGGAGGAGGAGGAGGAGGAGGAGGAGGAGGAGGAGATGGAGGAGGAGGAGGAGAAGGAGGAGGAGGAGGAGGAGGAAGAGGAGGAGGAGGAGGAGAAGAAGGAGGAGGACGGGTCGCCTAAGCCCTTCGGAGAAACCCTCTAGGTCGGGGCTTCCGGGGACCCCGTGCTGAAAAGCTCCAGACATCGCACGAGGTGGGTCCCCATGCAGAGGTCTCGATCTCTCTCTCTCTCTCGGCGACAGCTCTTCGCCTCCGATCCGTCTCTGATGGCCCCGGGGGCCAAACGATCCAACATCTTGGAGGAGAAGGGGGAGGAGGAGGAGGAGGTTGAGTTTCTCACATGCTGGGTCCCAGGAGAGTGGGCCTCCGCGAGGTGACCAATCGACGTCCAAAGCAGCCCAGTGTATCTGGCAACACGCACGTCGAATAGCGAAGCCAGCTGGGGTCTGACAGTGTCCCCTGAGATCCGACGTTGCGAACCAAAATGCAACATCGGGAAACATTGCGACAAGAACCCTGAACCGAATCTTTCTGCAGTAATTTTCGAGCCGGATCGATCTGTGATGGTCCCTAGGCCCAGAACAAGGCGAAATCACCCATTGTGAAAAACATGCGACGGCAAGATCTCGAGTACAGATTTTCTCAGTCGGTCCGTCTGGGTGGGCGGCCTCTCAATGCCCGAGTTCTGGACCCCGACGTCATGATCCTTCCATGACGTGGACTCCCAAAGGTCTGGACGCATTCCCCCAGCGACCAGCTTTCCGTCCCGAGTCGCTATTTCACGGTCCCGAGGGCCGGTGAGGGCTCCCAGAGGCCGAAAATAGTGAAGAACCTCCCGTCGTGTTTGTAACGACGCGATGGAGTCTGGCGTCTGGAGAGGCCCCCCCCCCGAAGCTCGGACCTTCGACGCCAACCGACGCTAGCCGACGCTAATCGACGCCAACTCGACACTGACGTGGCGCCTTCTCATCGACTACGAGACGCAAGCGCGCGCTATATCGGGAGCGGCCAAGAGGGGGGTGTCCAAGAGGGGGGGTGCAAGTCATGACCGGCGGCATGTGCGCGGCCCAGCGGGGGGGCCAGGGACGCAATGAAACAAAATGAGGCGCCACGAGACCCGGGGAAAGGTCATGGCCCCCGCCATGCTATCCCCCCCCCCCCTCGAGTCCTCACCCCCCTCTTTGCCGCCCCCGACTGTAGCACTCCCGCGATGGAGCTGCGAAGGCATCGGAGGCTCCCACGAGCTGCTGCCGCACAGTGCCCGAGTCCGCAGAGCTCGCCCCCCAGAGCTCGGGCCTTCGCCCGCCTGACGTGCTCCCGGGTGGGCAGCTCACGCCGGGCCGGCCCGCGCGCCGCGGCAGCCTCGGCACGGGGTGGCCCACATCGGCGGCGAGCCCAAAGGGGGAACTTCCCTAACAGTCCGATCCTTGAAGTTTAAAAGTGTTTGAAATCTGGAAAAAGTGTTCTAAACATGTGTTGAGCAGGTTGTTTATTACTTGATTAAAACATGTTTAAACACATGCTTTAAAATGGACATCTGGAACATTATTTGGCAACATGCTTCCTCTCCATTGACCGTCCTCCACAAGGGGGAAGTGAGAGGGGAACCCAAAGAGGACGCGCTCGCTCAACCAACACGAACGAGCCCCCCCCCGTGAGATCCTGGCGCTGCATGTTTTAACGACATGCAATTTCGGCTCGTTTTTCCTCTTGGACCCTCACACATCGGCGCGGATCGGAACATGGCGCAGAAAGATGGGGGCTCTGGCGATGGTACAGATTTTTCAAAATGCTTCAATTTCTCCAGATCCCCAAACGGCCCCACGCCCTGTGATTTAATTTCTATGTCTTCTCCGAAAACAGAAACGGCCTCCCGGAAGGCCTGGGGGGGTCCGAAAAGCCTGGCCGCGTTCGGACAAGGTCTGCCCCCTCTCGCTTTCCCCTGGGCTCGCCGCCGACTGACGAAGACGCGCGCGCCCAGTCAAGCAGTCGAACGCGCGCCGCCCCCCCAGACATCTCGGTGCCTTGCGGAACAAAAATCACGACGGCATGTTTTTGGCAAGCTCTGGCCTGAGAGGGCCTTCGCCAGGCCCCGGGGCTGTCAAAAGCGAAACACGACCAGGAGCATCCACCGCGACCAGAGATTCTCGGTCGCGACCGGGCAGAGCCGAAGCTCGGTAATGAATAGACGGCGCGTCGAAGTCAAAGCGAAGAAATCGAAAACGTCGACGGCGCGCCAGTTACCCGAACTCGCGACCAAAAAAAGAATTTCGGTCGCGACCCGTTCGTGGACAGCATTGCCCAACATTTTCGGTGACGGACTATCTGGGGATGAAATGCCCGATCCTGGGGACGCGGTCCAGACCTGTGGAAATCCCAGACTTCCAACGCCATGACTTTCTCATGTCGTGGACCCCCAACCGTCTTGACCCATTCCCCAAGGCCACTTTTCTCTTCCCAAGTCGTTTTTCAAGGACCAGGGAACCGAAAATAATGAAAAACCTGATGAGACCTGCCATTCATGACCCGACGGGGTCTGGGGTCCACGTTGCGACAAAGGTCATGACGCGTCGGGGGTCGAAATAGGATGTGCGCGTCCAGCCACGTCCACGGATATGCCGCCCCAAATTCGCGAGGCCGCCCTGAATGCCGCGCACGCCCGCGCGAAACGCTCCCTCGAAGCCCACGCGAGCTCAGAGATCTCAGCCTCAGGGGCCAGTCACTGGACCTAGTGGCCATTAAAAGCGGCTTTGGGGCTTTGGAATGAAAAATTGCAAGCAGAAAGGGACCCCCCGAGAAGCGGTCGGGACCTCCGGGGCTGGGGATCACGCAAAAACGCACCGTCGGGAATCAGAGCCCCAAGCTTCGCGGAGCCGCCCTCATGCAGCGAACGCTCGCGTGAGGGCACTCCTCAAAGCCCACGTGACTTAATGCCCACGTACACTAGACACCTACGGTAAGGACGAGCGCTGTGATAAATTGTGCTAGCCAGCGTTGAGCCCACACGATCATATCTTGCGATCTACGCGCTGCAGTCTAGCTGGCGCAATCAATGTAGTGCAGTCTAGGTTGTGCAATCCATGCGGTGCAATCTGCGTGGTTCAAAATAGTTTCTGTTCGCGTTGAATTGTCAATATCACCGCTCGAGCTATACTCCCACCAGCCCACCCGCAACTTGGTTTGCAAAACCGACGCGGCGGCCATTGCTCTGAGTGCTTGGTGTTGGCTGGCGCATCTCTGCGGCCGCGCTCGCCCGCGCAGGCTCGCGCGCAGAGCGGCCAGCTGGTTTGGCGCGACCGACGCTGCCGCGGTGGCGCTGCCCGCCTGCTCTTCCCAGCGGGCATTTCAGTGGGGTGGGAGTCGGTGACTTGGGCGGGCGCGGCATCATGGCGACGCCGACAACTGTAGACACGATTCGGATAGTAGCGATGACGGTGGCGATGGTGGCGATGACGATGGCAAGGCCAGTGACGGCACCGATGTTGATCACGCCCGATGGTAAGGATGACGGTGTCCTCGCGTCGGCGATGAATGTTTCTGAAGGAGTTCGACATGCGCACGCGACCAACGCGCGCGAGTGGTCCTCGTGGTATAATTTGACATGGATCGTGTCCCCCCCCCCCCGCACACGCGCAAGGGCGTTCGAATGAGTTCGACATGCGGCGCGAGAGGCCCGTGTGGCAGAAGTTCGTGAAATTGTTGGACAGCCGGAGGTTTTCTTAAAAATCCGTTGGAGCGCGTCCGCAAGATATTTTGAAAACTGATGTTGCAAAATCGTGCGTTGTTATAGTGTCGCCCGACGGACGACAGCAGTGAAGCCAAAGTGTCGGATCCTTTCTCCAGCAAGAAAACCCTCGCACTCTCTTCTCAGTACACAGCGCTCCCAACGCTGTACAAACAAGGCACGGAACGGTATGGGAAAGAAAAAGGGGTAGGGTGGATATGGTATGAGTGATGAGGAATGAGTAGAAGTTGGGTCTTGAGCCAAAATGGTTACGACCCATGCTCGTGACCTTCAAGCTCAGGGAGTCTAGCAGGGGCATCGGCCTTGAAAACCACAGGCCTCTAGACTCAAATCACACAGTACCCCGACAAACAGTGAGCTTGATAGGTCGCGAGGGCACCGTGGCCCTCCTCCGAGTCAATGGATCGCACCATCTTGGAGAGAGGAATGGGCACTCTAGTGCCATTTGCGTAAATACTGCTGCTGCCGTCGTGCCGTAGCGAGTCCTGACGACTTCGCTCCGGCCTGGCTGGTCACTGATGTCTCGCTCGGCCCTGACGACCCTCGAGACGTGCACCGGCCATGTCCCGCCAGACTGTGACGACTGTCACTCGGCATGGGACGGCTGAACAGCACTGGCCTTGCCATCGTTCTCCTGCTGCTGGAGTTGCCTCTGGGATTCGGCTCTGGAGCGGCCTTTCTTACGGGGGTCCTCGCGCCGGCCCTCGAGGGCCCCGCTTTCCGCCGAGAGACGCAAACGCCCAGAGCGGAGCAGCTCATATTGAGCCGCGTTGGTTTTGGCAAGGTCCGATTTCGTCATGCAATCGACCGGAAGTAACGGGCGCGGCATCCAACGAATCACGCTCCCGACCTTTTGCATGATATCCCGAACGACCGCGAGGTCGACCGCGGCCCGACGATCGGATCGAGAACCATTTGATAACTTGCTGAGGGTATCATATATTCCCTTGGCGTCGACTATGCTGACACACTCCGAGGGCGAGTGAGCGATCAGCTGGCAGTCTTCCTGCAAAATGGCCGCAAAAGGGGCCGACTTTCCCCTGCCATGCTTCTGACACCACGTTCCCTCTCACAACATCTTCGAACATGAGATGAAGCCACTGAGCTTCAGCAAGAGCTCCGGAAAGCGCCAGCGTCTCTCCTGCGAGAGTGCTCGCCACCTGGCGCTTGACTCGGCATGATCTCCAAGCTAGGGGGGTGGCCCTCGCACGTTGACCGTGCGCTAAAGCATTGTCTGCTAAATAGACCTGCCATGCTTGTTGTGGGAACATGCAGTCATCCGAGCCGACTCCCCCGCAGTCGCTGGCCGTCGCGAAAATGCAGCGGGAGGGGTCGAACTTGTGAACTATCACGGGCGTGCTGGCCGTGGACCTAAGGTGATCCACCATCTTATGTGCCTCAACCAGGTCTCTGACGCATGGTGAGTTCACTTTGGTCGCTAGAATGGACGCGCAGCCGGCAGCCTCAGCACGGGATCCCCGTCCAACCCAGTTCAATGTGTAAACCAGGCTTCGGAACTCCGCCACCTCCGTCCCAACCAGGGGACTGGAGTGATCCCCACGACGCCCCCTTGACAGCGGTATCTTGCGGACCTGCTCGAGAATGTATTTTTCCTGGTCCACGAGAATACGCGGTGTGGCGGTACCGTGTCCCACGAGTCGAGGCCTTCGACCGATATACTCAACTCCGGCCTCATCAAGTTACTCCATTTTTCCGAACGTGAAACGCTTCTTAAACTCGGTCAAATACTTGTTCTGTTGACCCGGAGGGAAAGCGATAGCCCAGTCGTCAACCTCCAGCAGCACCTGCGCGACTAGACGACCATTCTCCTTCCGGGAAAACCAGCAGGGCTCCAACTTGGCCCTAGTGAAACCTTGTCCCTCCAGAAACCTGGCCGACGTCTCATGAAACGCGAGAGGGGCGTCATCGAGCCCACACACAGGAGCAATGAGCTCAATGAGAGCTCCGGCCGGAAGGTTCAAGCCCTCGCAGGGCTCCACAAAAACCCGCCCCCTGGGCCGCTTAAGCGGATCGGACTGACAAAAAGCGTTCTTAATGTCGCCTATATGGACCTCTAAGCCATACATGAGAGATATGGCCAGAAACAGCATGAGAGATTCCATGGATGGCGTAGGGGCATAAACTTGGAGTTCAGCGGTGTCCTCATCTTGGTGTCCCCTCACGCACCAGCGCGACTTCGCCTTAGGTCGGGCCCCGACACTGCCTTGGGGTTTCCAGCGGCGGACCATCCGGCTCGAGACGACCCGATTGGGAAACAGCTGCCTAAGTTGACGCCCCTCGGCCGGAGCGTGAACTTTCACAGACTTGGTGGCAACGATCCCCTCCCACTCTTGCAAGTCAGAAGAGGCGAATTCCCTCTTCTCCTCGGGCGCGAGGTCTTTGAGACGAACCTCGCACCCTCGATTAGCTAACAGGGAGAGAGATAAGCCACCCGAGTCTCCGGGCAGAACTTCACAGTTGGCATTGCCGTTGTGATACTGAGCCCAGGTGCCACTCCACCCCCCCTCGTCTAAAGCTCTTTCCACGTCATTGATATACGACACGAGTTCCTCATCACTCATTTCCAGAAGCGCATCTATCTTCGCGTCATTCATCTCAAGAAAGCCTGACATAGGAACGTCTTCCATGGCGCACCCCGGGGGCCGCTCATGGGGAGGGGACCTGGAGCGCCTCGCTGGCCTGGATTCCGGCCGACCTTCCAGCTCTTGGACCTGGGTCCGAACACGCCCCGGTGGGACCCCTCTGAAGTCCTCCCCCCTGGTGACCGAAAAACGCTGACCCTGACGTTTCATGCCCAAGTCTAATATCTCGTTCCGAAGAACCGTTCCATCCATAATCGGCTTTGGCACATTGGACTCCCCACTGGGTGCACCATCACCCGGGACTTGTCCGGCACTACGGCTCTCGTCCATGCGGGAGTCTGCTGCCGGATCAGCGATGACGGACGCCTGCTGCGGCTCGGCCTCCAGCCGCCCTCCTTCTGGAGCCTGTTGGAGTGGGAGAGGCTGAGAGGAAGAGGAGTTGGAAGACTGACCCTGCACTGGACCGCTCGAGAGCGGAGGGAGCAAGGCAGCCCCTTCCGGATCATCTTGAATATACTTGTGCGGTCGTGACTCTTCTTCTTCGTCCCCTCCCTCGGTGCTGACCTGCCTAGAGCGAGATAAATCCGTAGGTGGCCTGGTATCGCTCCTTGGACCTGAACCCGTGGCGTCAGCGACTTCTTCCTCTGGGATGGGCGACAGCCCGGGAGGTGAAACCGGCCGCTGAACGCTGCCCCCGGGAGCCTGAGACCTGGCGGGAGGAGGAAGCGGAGCCTGAATGGGTGAGGCTTCCACTTCCACACCGTGTCCCGGTTCCCAGGCCTCACGAGGTGGCGGTCCTTCGGCCGCCGCGTTGATCCCCACGCCCGCGCGGCCCACTTGGGCCTCTCGAGGAAGTTTCTGGACCCCAGGGTCAGACATAACTTCATGAGCCTCTGGTGACGTCGCAAGCCTTACTTGCTCAGATGAGCACTTCCACAAGCGACTCCTCATGGCAACCCACGCGGCCCCTCCGGACTGAAGAAGCACCAGTCCAGGTCCGACCCAACGGTCACGCTGGAGCGCGTGCGTTTTCTTCCCAGAGGTCGGGGCTCGGCGCCAGACAAAAACCCACTGCCCTGAATAGACCTTAGCGTCTCTGTGGACATTACCCTTCGAGGCTTCCGCCAGCTTCCGCCCGCTTGAGGAGCGGACAAGCTCCTGTCGAGCCAGATCCCGGATAGCATGCTGCCTGGCGTAATCCGCGGCCGCCGTGTCCTGGCCCCATGCCGTCTGAACAAGGTCTCCCTCCCCCACCTGTCTCACGCCATCATCTGACAACATGTCATTGGGGAGTCTTGGGTTGGCCCCATAAACGAGTTGAAAGGGGGTGTAGCCTCCTCTGTGGAGGTAGCGGTTCTTGGCTGCCACGACCTCGTGGAGAAGGGATTCTAACTCGGCTCGGGTGGTGATGAGACTGCTCTCGGAGGCCCTAAGCAAAATCTGTTTCACCCACCCCCCGTGGCGCTCAACGCGCCCATTTTCCCAGGGACTCTCGGCGTCTATCACGTGCTGGAAGACGCCGAGATGCTCAAGGCCTCTCTCGAAATAGCCCTTGAACTCGGGCCCCCCATCCGAGAGCGCCATTTCTGGAGGTCCGAAAGGCCTGATCCAGGCCCTGAGAAAAGCCCTCCACGCCCCCTCCGAGGTCCCGTCGAAAACTTCCACAATCTGGAGATTCGTGCCGTGGCAAATGCAATTCAGCACTGGAATCGATTCCTCTTCAAAATTAACATACAAAGTATCGACAGCCATCACCCTGTTAAACTGGAAAGTACGCGGCATGGCCACTGAGCGATGCCCGGCGGGCTCAACTTGAGCTTGGCAGTCGGCACACTCATACTCGTCTCGGGCAAATCGAATGACCTCAGGACGAGCGCGAGCCGCGCGCAGGACCTTGAGAAAGATCTCTTTTCGAGGATGTCCCAGATTCACATGAACTTTGCGAATCAGCCGCTTCATGGGCGCGGTTATCTCCACTTCGTGCTCTCCAGGAACCTCCTGGAGAGCGGGCTCCTCGGCGTCGCCTTCCGCGTCTTCTCCCTGCTCCGGAAGCTACTCCGAGGACTCAGCCTGACTAGGGAAAGCCTCGACCCCGACCCGGCACGCCCCAAGATCTTCTGAGCAGATTTCCGCCATCTCCTCAATGGTGAGGAGACTCTCTTGTTCCTGAATGCTTCTGAGTACTGCATCGGCGAAGGCCTTGCAGAGCTTAGGGGGGTACACCTGTGACTTCCTGGTTGTGTGTCCCCCCATCCAGGTGATGATGTTCGTGGCCGCCCCTACACTGCCGTCCTGACAGCTGGCGAAAAAGGGTGGGGTCGGTGGTCATAACACGGGTGGATTTGCGAGAAAGGGTCCCTTCGACCACGGACAGACCGAACTCACGCTGGTCTATGACCACCTCCATGACCCCCGGAAGCTTCCTGATCATATCCACAACATGCTTTCGCCAGGACGCTGCCCCATTCGGATGTTCAAAAGCAAAACGTCGACCCTCCTGAACCTGGACAAGCGCCAGCTTCATGCAGAAAGCCAAAAGGTCCAGAGCTTCTCTTTTCTTTCGCTCTTGAACCTCCAGAGGCTCGGGAGAGGTTCTCCGAAAGAGCTCCCGGATCGGACTGAACTCAGCGCGCGGGGGTTCCAGGAAAATCATCCACGGCTTCTTGGTCCGAACGAGCTCCATGGCCCTGTCCTGATCGCCTTTCTTCCTAAAATCCCACCCCGTCGCCAGATCGAGACTGCCCAGGGTGCGCAATCCTGCCTCCTCCAGGAGGGGGGCGACTGTCGAGAGAAAACTTCAAGAAACGACCTCGACTTGAGATCTGAAGAGACCCTGCAATTGGTCACCAGAGACTGATGCTGTCTCCTTTCGCTCCTACTGAGAAACACTTCGTGGTCATCGTTGTTCTGATCCCCGAAGACCGCGTTCGCCCACAAGGGCATAAGAAACTCGATCCCCCGAGACCCGGTCCTGGACAGAGGCCCTGCCCCCATTGACCGAAGCGAATCCAGCACCTGGCGACGCTTGAGCTTCCCCGGAGAAGCTGAAAAAGTGACCCCCCCGGGATGAGGCAGCTTCTTCGCCCTCAGCTCCTGAGACACGCGCCCGCCCACGTCCAGCGGCCGTTGTGGAAGGTCTTCCACCCGGCCTCCTTCCACTCGTGGTATTCCTGGCGCCGCTTCTCGGCGGCCTTCTCCTCCGGGCCCGGCGTCCCATCATGGGTCTCTGTTCTCCAGCTTGCGTGAGGGAATACTCTTGCCCTTGTTGTTGCCCTTGCCGTAGGGACCGACTGCTGCCGTTGTTGGCGGGGCTGCCAGGTCCGTGCCCGGGAGTGAAAGGCTGGCCTCCGTGATCAGCGTCCCCGTGGAGCCGATCGGCATCTCGTCCGCAGTGAAGAGGCGGTCCGGATTGCGGGGAGGAGTCACTGCGTCCTTCTTCTGCTCGACCGGGGGACCGTGCGTCGGATAGCCTCCCAGCACTGGTGACCTTGTCAGCTGTGGCGCCCCCGCGTTGGCTGCCGCCTGCCGGCGCAGCATCGCCTGGGAGGCCATCGCCGCCGGCGCACTCGCCCCGTCGAGAGGTGCTGCCCCAATGTAGGCCCGCGCCGATGGAGCCACTCCTGGCGGCGCCCCCGCTGCGAGAGGTGGTAGGCTCTGAGGCTGTGGCTCGGTCATCTGCTGGCCCAGTGACGAAGGATGCCCCGACGGCACTGGCCGTTGTGGAACCTCCTGAGCCTGCGGTGCCCTGGCCTCCGCCTTGGGGGGGGAGTCGATTGCAGCGGCTGCGACCTTGACCTGGTCCGCCTTGCTGCTCGAGCTGCCCTGCGCTATGGCCCTGATCATTCGGCTGGCCTCCTGCGCCTGTCCCTGGGCTGTCGCGATCGCCGTCATCTGCTCTTTTACGGTGGTCGTGACCCGCTCGAGCGCCTCCTGCTGCGACGCCTGCGAGGCCATCACCCCCTGGATCATGGCCTTCATCTCCTGAAATTGACTCTCGACCATACCCTTCGTGTCCCTCTCGGTCTTGGCCTGGTACTCGCGCATCTCCTCGAGTGGGTCGGAGGCAGTGTCCATGGCCTCCGTGTCGCTCTCTGGCTTGCGCTTCCCTGAGGACGCCCGGCGAGCTGCTGCTGCTGCGGACCTCTGTTCCGCCTGATCCTTCTGCAGCGCCTCGGTGACCTTCGCCGCGTCCTCCGCCACTCGCTGATACGCCGGCTGCCGAGCCGCCATGAATGAGCCGCCCGCCAGACCTCCGGCCATCATGCCCGGGTGAAGAGGTAACGGAGCCCTCTCGGCTCCAGGAGGTGGCTTGGGCACGCATATCAAGGCCTGCCACTGCGGCTCGGCGGTCGCGCCCTGGGCCCAACCTTGTCCACGCAGCGTGCACGCGGCGTCCTTCTTCTTGCACAGGCACATCTTCTCCTCTTTCACGGTCCCTTTTGCCGGCCTCAGCTCCCAGCATCCGACCCTCATCGTGCACCCGCTGCATACGAACCACCTCCCCCACGAGTTGGCTCCGCAGTTCACGAGCGTCGGCGGGTGCCAACACGTCTCGTACGCCTCCGAGAGGCGACGAAGAGACTTGGGCAGGTTGGTCGGCCAGAAGCGCTTGGCGCGGCACATGCCCCCGAACTCTTCGGCCAGACGCGCCGACCAATATAGCACCCGCCCGGCCAAGCAGGCCCATCCCTTCTCGCCCTTGTTGAGGTTCTCCGGGACGTAGGTCCCGGTGGCCCCGTAGACCCATGCTGAGTCCGTCTGGCTCTGCATGCGATCCGTCATCGTATGTGGCCGCTCCTGAACTCCACGACGCCCCCTCTGGCCTGCCACGCGGGTCGTCGAAGCCGCTGGCGGCATCGCGATCTGCTCTCCAATCGGCCTCTGAGTTGTCGAGGCTGTTGCCGAATTGCTGTGAGCTGCATGATTCGAGCCCAAGTGCTGCGAGGAAGGCGGACGAAGTCGAGGCTGGCCTCGTGGCCCACGTCGGCCACCTCCAACCCCGCGCTGTCGACCCTCCCCTGGCTCTGAAACGTCTCGACCTGGAACTCAAAGCCCTGGCGAGTCCCGAAATACACGTACTGATCAGCGCGGAGTCGGAGGTGCCGCCCGACTCCAGACCCCTTAGTGGACCGGTTCTGGAACCTGAGTTGTCCGGCCCAGCAAAGGCCCCGGCGTGCGTCCCGACTACATCTGACCTAAGATTCTCCCAGAAAAAAATCCGGACCCCCTCGGACGCTCTTCCGCCCCTCGGACTCCCCCAGCAGCTTCCGTCGTGCAGCCCCCCCAGGCCAGTGCTGACAGAAGACGCGATGATGCACTTCCCCTTGGCTTGAAACGCATCCTTCGGCAGCTGAGGGCGCGACCTAAACGCGGAGGCTGGAGCTTTAAAGTCTTTGGCGGGAACCGAAAACCTGTCCACCTGTAGGGCGCGGTGGGCCGACGGGAGCCTAGTCAGAGGCGTCGTGACCCCCAACTTCGTAAAAGTCAGAGCTTTGTTCGGAAGGTCTACGATCCCGCCTAGCATTTCTTGAAATCCTATCGGCAAAAGGGGCGGAACGTCCTGGTCCAGAACGTCCAGCTCCAGCACCCCCATGCTACCCTCAATGCCTACAGGGATCAGAGCGGTGTGGGTGACCTTTACCCCCCCACCTACTCCGCGCGCGCATGGGTTCCTGGGTGGGACCCTTGGGACGGCGAACCCCTTTGAGGCCCAGTGCCCCTCGATCTTCTGCAAAGCTTGTTCTCCTACGAGGCCCTGACCAGCCGCGGCGTCGACCACCATGGCCCCAGGACCTACGGCGAGCAGGACAACTGCGTAGGTTGGAGGAGGAGGCTCGTCAAAGCACTGGGAGGTGGAGTGATCTAAAGCATTCACGTACAGGAAAGTCATACCCGTGGCAGGGGGCCCCTTTTCGTCCTTGGCTCCTGCGCCCTGCTTCTGTGGGCACTCTCGAGACCAGTGTCCCTTCTGATGACAGACACGGCATCTCGTGCGCTTAATTAATTCAGCAAGCGGAAGGCGGCTCTTCCGCGCTCTGAACGTGCCGTCTGCTGCCCTGTGGCCGGGCCTGCGAGCCTTCTCGCGCCCATCACTGCCGCGGCCCTGGCCGGACCTATCGTAGAACTTCCGGTCGGTCTTCAGCTGTCTCTTCAAGTCGCGGTTCTGCTTCCATGTCTTGCGGCGCTCCTGGTCAATGGCGGCCAGCGCTGCAGGCGCGTCGTCCTCCCCGACGTCGGCCGACTCCAGGATCGCCCAGACCTCTGCTTCCTCGTCTGAGTCCATGGAGGAGACATCCGAATAGTCGAGCAAGTATTCGTCGTCGCGCTCGACCTGATAGGTAGGCACCTGAGGTAGAGGTGCTTCCGAGCCCATAGTGGCGTCGGTCCTCCGTGCTTTGAGATGCTCTCGATGGGAGATGTCCATCTCCCGAATAGCCGAGAGAGCCGACTTGTAGTCCTTCTGGTCCCTCATGAGCACCTTGACCATCTGCGCCGAGCGCTCGTCGAGAGAAACTCCTTCCTCCAGGAACATCAGTTTCCACTCGTCTGGAAGCGGCAGCCCTTGAGTAGCTACCCTGTCGAAGGCCGTGTCCACACGTGCACAGTGTTCGGTGAGATTATCTCCCTGCTTGCGTGAATAATCCAGTAAGCACTCTCGAGCGACCTTCCGTCGCTCGTCGCCGTGTCTTTCACCAGACATCAAGTCAAGGCGTTTGATAATGGCGTCGAAACCCCATGAGCTGCATAGCGTGTCGTCACCGAGGTCCTCGAGCTTCCGTTGGAGGTCTTGATCAAGAGAGCGGAAGAGGCGATCAGCCTGCTTGTGGGAGGGAACGTCCGTCAGTGTTCTCCAGCGCAGCACCGTGCGGCGCCACATGCGGTAGTCCCCCCAGCCTCTCCATTTCTCGGGGTCGGCAAAGTCCTTGCCGGTGTTCGTGCTGGGGCGGTCGTCATCATGTCCGGAGTGGCGCTTATTGGGCTCCCACTTGCTGTCCTTGTAGCTGTCGTTCCATCTCCATCCGGATGACCAGTCGCCCCGATGCTCGTCTTTCCAAAGCCTGTCCCCGTAGCTCTCCCAGGTCGAAGCCGGAGTCCAGGTGGATCGCGAAGAAGCCCACTGCTGCTCGCCAGGCTTGTAGTCCGGCTCCTGCCATGTGCTCCTCGTCGCGTCCCAGCCACCCGAATGCCACTGCTCCGACCTGCCCTGGGACGTCTCGGCGGCGGACGCGGCCGCGCCACCACCGGACCATGTCCCGGCACTCGTCGACTCGTGCTCTGGCTGTGGTGCATGCCAGCCTGACCACGAGCGATCCTCGGCGCTTGACCACGGAGCGCTTGAGCTCTGCCCGTGGCCGCGCCGACGTCCACATTCGTCGTCGTCCCCATGTGGATCACGCTGGTGACTCTGGGAACTGGCCGGCACCACGTCCAGTAGTAAAAGACGTGCCAATTTCTCTGCCTCATCTTGGTCGAGGTTGAGACCGTCATGCCTCATCAGTGTGTCAGTCACTGCCCGTACTGCAGAATGCTCCCCTCGTTCTCCTCGCTGTGTCTCTCGTTTAGCACCATGCTCCGCTGCTGCCGTCATTGGTCCGCGGACTCAGAGCTGCTCACAGCTCCGCTACCACTGTCGCCCGACGGACGACAGCAGTGAAGCCAAAGTGTCGGATCCTTTCTCCAGCAAGAGAACCCTCGCACTCTCTTCTCAATTCACAGCGCTCCCAACGCTGTACAAACAAGGCACGGAACGGTATGGGAAAGAAAGAGGGGTAGGGTGGATATGGTATGAGTGATGAGGAATGAGCAGAAGTTGGGTCTTGAGCCAAAATGGTTACGACCCATGCTCGTGACCTTCAGGCTCAGGGAGTCTAGCAGGGGCATCGGCCTTGAAAACCACAGGCCTCTAGACTCAAATCACACAATAGGTTTTGGGGAAATCTGTTTGAAATCCTTACGAACCCAATATTGGTTTCAATGATTTCGGCATGCGCGCGCGACGACGCGCGCGCGTGCACTCCTTTCCTTTTTTCGGCAAGGGATTCTTGCGACGGCACGCGCGCAAGGGCGTTCGAACGATTTCGGCACGCGCGCGCGAGGGGACAAGTTTGGAAACATTGTATGCACATGTTGAAAAGCCGATGGCTTTCGTAAGATCTGCAAGAACACAGGCACACACTTGCTTTGAAAACTCAGGTTGCAAGACAATGTGTGTTTATTTGTCTTCGTGACGTTCGATCTTGAAATCCAGACGAAGCCGGAGAGTTTCAAGGATTCCGGCATACGTGCGCGACGACGCGCGCGCGCAATTCGTCTCATTTCTTGCAAGGAATTCGTGCGACATCACGCGCGCAAGGGCGTTCGAACGATTTCGGCACGCTCTCGCGAGAGGCCAATTTGGAAACATGTTGAACAACCCATGGTTCCCGTAAGAATTCGCAAGAGCGAGGGCGCAAACTTGTTCTGCAAAATCAGGTTGCAAACCAATGTGTGTATATGTTTCCGTGACATTCGATTTTGAAGTCCGAACGAAACCGACAATTGTTTCCAAGGATTTCGGCATGCGCGCGCGACGACGCGCGCGTGTGCACTTCGTCCCGTAGTTTGAAAACTGCTGATATTTGATAAACGGGAGTGCGCGCATAGTACTTTTTGCAGAGTATGGTGGCGGGAGGGTCGATACCGATGGGGCTGGGATAGTACGAGTTCACATTTTGGATGGACCATGGGGCAGAATCATCTGCACATTGCAATACGACAAGGCGAACGCTTAAGCCTGGAGGGGAGGCAGACCCTAATTCTTGTAGAGGAGGGAGAATCAATGCACAGCAATGCGAAGCAATGCGTAGCAAGGCAAAGCAAGGCAAAACAAGGCACAGCGATGCAAAGCAAGGCAAACCAGTGCAAAGCGATGTAATGCGACGCCGAGCGATACATCGCAATGCGACCAGCGGCGACGGCGGCGACGAGGCTCAATGACCAGCGGCGACGGCAACGCGACGGGCGGCGATGGGCGGCGCCGAACTGGCGGGCCGACACTCGAGCTGGCTTACCCTGCAAGTCCCTGCATCCGCCGGCCCCCTTGCGGGGCCACCAGGCTGCGAGGGTGAGGAGTGCAGCTCCACGTTCCAGTTGCAGCTTCCAGAATCCTGCTTGCTGCCTTCTTACTGTGAATCGTTGCTGAACGCGCGAGGAGGGGGAGCCCCAAACCAGTTTTTTCTTTACCACGCCCAGATCGCGTTGTCTGAATTCCTGGGGGGGCATGGGACGCGTACAAATAAATTAATTCGCGCCCCCGACGCCATAATCCTTAGTCATTGAACCATGACTGCGCTCCCGAGGCCATACGCCTTCGAAATTTGCACAATGAAGCGTCCCCGAAGCCATAACACTTCATAACTTACGCGATATTCGCGTCCCCGAAACAATAAACCATTGAAGCAGTACGGAACATTCGCGCCCCCGAGACCATAAACCCACGTAAATTACTACATATTCTCGCCCCCGAAACCATAAGCCTTCTAAAATTGATACATAGTCGCGTCCCCAAGGCCATAAACCTTTTTCATAAAACCTCGCAAATTACACAATACTCGCGTCCCCGAGGCCATACCCCCTCGTACATTACAAATGTTTGCGCCCCCGAGGCCATAAACCTTCTAACATTACGCGATAGTTGCGTCCCCGAGGCCACAAACCCACGCAAGGTACTAAGTATTCGCGTCCCCGAAGCTATAAACCATCGCGGATTACATGGTAGTCGCGCCACCGAAGCCATTAACCGTCGTAAATTAATCTTGGCCCTCGCGTGAAGTCCCGACACTGCTTCACGCCAGCGCCCAGACATCCCAACACAGCTCTGGCAAGTCCCATTGTAAGAGAGGGTGGCCGGCGGCATGGGGGCGAAGGCCTTACGGATAAAAGCAGTGAGTATAGGGGAGTAGGGCATACTTCTCGTCATCACTTGAAGGTCTTAAGGTGTCCCAAAGCTTCTGTCGGCCCCTGGGGCGCGCCTGCTCGCAGGCCGCTTTGTCACCCGATGCGCCTCCCCTTCGCCTCCAGAAATGCCGCCCACACGCATGTGGTTCTCTCAACCCTCGGCCCCAGAGGTCCCGACCCGTTCCCCGGGGCAGCCTGCCGCCCCGGACCACCTTCCATGGCCCCCGGGCCCGATGACGGGCCCCAGAGGGCCGCAAAAAGCCCAGGAACGCGCGGGAGCTGAAAGCAGCTCAGACCGCCCGCGGCCTGGGCTCGTCGCTCTCTCGCGAGCGGGGGGGAACTTGCCCGTAGATCCGCGCTTTTGGCGCTCTGGGCTCCAGGGCCCGATCCCGCGGATACGCCGGGCATCTGCGAAGAAACACTCTCCACATCCGCGGGGTCGCGTCCGAAGGGAGCAGCCCACGAGGCATGGGTCAGGAATCCACGCCGGTGGAACCCTCATGTTGGACTGGCCATGGATACCATAGCCGCCCTCATCAGGTAAAGAACCCTCCCCAGACCCCCGACGCAATGCTTGTTTCATGACGTGGGTCCCCACAAAGATCTGGACCCCTTCTCCTGGGACCGGCCTTTCGTCCCGAAGCCTTGAAATTCTTTGACGGTCCCGGTGGCCGGTCAGGGCCCCCCAGAGGCCGGAGAGAGCGAACACACACTCCACGTCGCGATTCTGTTCGCACAACCCGTGGGGGTCTGGGCCCGGGGCCTGGAGCCTCCCCAAAACCCCGCCGTCATGAATTTTTCATTTTGGACGCCCGACATGGGTACCGAAAAATGGGTACGATGCCCGACAACAAATGTTGTCCCAAACCAACAGCGGCCGCTGTTGGGCAGGTGGCCTCCTGTCTCGAATGGACACAGGCCGCGGCGGCGTGGACAGCGAGGCCTGTTCAGAATGAACAGGAACTGCTGTTGGGCATAGTACCCATTCTTTCGGTGCCCATCTCGGGCGCCCAGATTCATGACGTGAGCCCCCAGCGGCCTGGACCCGGTCCCCGGGGCCGGTTTTGCATCCCCGGGTCGTTTTCCGACGGCCCCGATAGTGCCGGCGAGGGGCCCCCAAAGCGGCCGAAAATAGCTATCAACTCTCCGTCCTGATCAGAGTGAGGGGGCCGAACGGTCATTCATTGTCCCTGGGTGCGTGGCTGAAGTGAGATTCCGCGTTGCGGATTCGTGTTGTTGTTGTTGTTGTTGTTTGTTTGTTTGTTTGTTTGTTTGTTTGTTTGTTTGTTGTTGTTGTTGTTGGTGTTGGTGTTGGTGTTGGTGTTGTTGTTGTTGTTGTTGTTGTTGTTGTTGTTATTGTTGTTGTTGTTGTTTGTTGTTGTTGTTGTTGTTGTTGTTGTTGTTGTTGTTGTCGTTGTCGTTGTCGTTGTTGTTGTTGTTGTTGTTGTTGTTGTTGTTGTTGTTGTTGTTGTTGTTGTTGTTGTTGTTGTTTGTTGTCGTCGTCCCACCCGCAACCCGCCCCGCGACCCACCCGAGACCCACCCCGCAACCCACCCGCGACCCACCCGCGATCCACCCGCGACCCACCCGCGACCCACCCCGCGACCCACCCCGCGACCCACTCCGCGACCCACCCTGCGACCCACCCTGCGACCCACCCGCGCGACCCACCCGCGCGACCCACCCCGCGACCCACCCGCGACCCACCCACCACCCGCGACCCACCCGCGACCCACCCCGCGACCCACCCCGCGACCCACCCGCGACCCACCCGCGACCCACCCGCGACCCACCCGCGACCCACCCGCGACCCACCCGCGACCCACCTTCGACCCAAACCACGTTCAAGGTACAAACCAACATTTTCGGCGCCTGCGGCGGGCTTTTTTTGCATTCCTTCCAGGTGGAGAGCCCGCGACCCACCCCGCGATCAACTCGCGACCAACCCGCGACCCAAACCACGTTCAGGGTACAAACCACATTTTTCGGCGCCTGCGGCGGGCATCTTTTGAATCGTTCTAGGTGGAGAGACCGCGGCCCACCCGCGACCACGTTCAGGGTACAAACCAATTTTTTCGGCGCCTGCGGCGAGCATCTTTTGCATTCGTTCCCGGTGGAGAACCCGCGGCCCACCCGCGACCCAAACCACGTTCAGTGTACAAACCAATTTTTTCGGCGCCTGCGGCGGGCTGCTTTTGCAGGAGGACGAGGAGGGGGAGGAGGAGGAGGAGGAGGAGGAGGAGGAGGAGGAGGAGCAGCAGGAGCAGCAGGAGGAGGAGGAGCAGCAGGAGGAGGAGGAGGAGGGGAGGGAGGGGACGACGACGATGACGTCGACGACGACGACGACGAAAAGGAGGAGGGTGGAGGATCGGGAGGGGGGGAAGAGGAGGAGGACGACGAGGAGGAACATGACGACAATGGGAGGACGATGATGGAAGGACGAGGGGGGGAGAGGGAGGACGAGGAAGAAGCGGAGGAGGAGGAGGACGAGGTGGAGGAGGAGGACGACGATGACGATGAGAACGAGGACGAGGACGAGGAAGAGGAGGAGGAGTAGGAGGCGGAGGAGGAGGAGGAGGAGGAGGAGAGGAGGAGGAGGAGGAGGAGGAGGAGAGCGCCATCGACAAGGAAGGTGGGGGCCACGAGGTCCGCCGGCTTGACGACGCCCGCGTCGCCCGCGCCCGCCCCCTCACTCTTATCCGCAATTGCGGGGTGCTATATATCTTTTCATGGCCCGAGGGGACCTCCCCAGACCCCCTCGAGTAATGGAAAAAATCACGACGGGAGGTTTTTCCTAATTTTCGGCCTCCGGGGGCCCTCACCGGGCCTCGGGAGCGTCAAAAAACGACTCAGGATGCAAAGCCGGTCATGGGGAAAGGGTCGGGACCTCTGGGGCTCGACGTAATGAAAAAATCATTACGTCGGGGGTCTGGGGAGTGAGTGCCTGAGGCGACTAAAACGACGCGAAGATCGGGACACCATCGGATCGGGATGACTCGAAATCTCTGAGAATCGGCGGGTTTGGAGGATGTATTGGGCGCCGCGGCCGCTCCAGAGCGTTCCGGAACGCTCTGAGAGCGCTCCGGATCGCTCTGGGGCGATTTATCCCGATCCTAGCCCCGAGCCCCCCCCCCCCAGGGAGTGAGCGCCTGAGGCGACCGTGGAAGTTACTCCAAATCCCTTATGAATCGACGACCCCCCCTACAAAAAACCGGACCCCCCTCCAAAGGCGACCTCATGCTCCGGATGCCCCTCTTCGACGGGGCGCCTCCATGAAAAACCGGACCCCCTAAATTCCAATCCAAAGGAAGCGCCCTAATGAACCGACCCCCCCCAATTGCAAAAAAAGCGCCTGAAAAAACCGGAGCCGGGTTCGAACACCCTTGTTCCATTCGGGGTCATGCAGGCGCCGCAGCCCAAACAGGTCTTACACAGCGCCCCGCGGCGCACGGCGGGGACCCGCCAGGGGAGCGCAGTTCACTCCGCGCCCAGCGCCGCCCCTGGGGTTGGGGTCAACGTCGCGCCCACGGCTCACAGCAGCAGGCGGAGGCCATCCTCCTCGGAAGCCTCCCGGTCACATTCCATAACCAACGCCCCCGCCGTAGATCTTGGGTCAGGAGTTTTCAGGATTAATGTGAGGGTATCTTGGGATGCCTCTCGGGAAACTCTTGGAGGCTTGGTTGCTGCTTTGGGGGGCCTCGTGGGGGCTTGGCTCAGCGCCTTGCTTATATAGCGTAGGAAAACTGGAGGGCAGGCCGGGAGGCGACTCCAGGCCCAGACCCCCATACGTCACGATTTTGTCATAACGTCGCTCCCCAAGAGTCTCGACCCATTCCCCGGGACAAGCTCTTCATCCTGAGTCGTTGTTGGACGGCCCCGGGCCTCCCAGAGGCCGAAGGTAACGGAAAACCTCCGTCATGTTGTTTCGGTTGCCCGAGGTGGTCTGGCGGGGAGGGGCCCGCCACCGCGGCCTCCGCCGCAGCACGCGGCGGCGCGTCCGCCGCCGCTGTCGCGGCCGCGGCGGCGGGGCGGCGCGGGCTCGCCGCGGGCGCGGCGGCCGCCGCCGCGGTCAGCGGCCGCGGCCACGCCCGGAGGGCCAGGAGGGTGGCCCGGCCGTCGGGGCCGCAGAGGCCGAGGGTGGCCCCGGGCGCCACGGGCACCCGCTGGTGGGGCGGCACGTGCGCGCCGTCGACGACCAGGGCGTTGGGCGAGAGCCTGCGTCGGGCGCTGCCGGTCACGAGGAGCATCCTAAGAGGCCTCGCGCCGCAACCTGAAACCCAATGTGCGTCGGATCCACGTCGGTCCGCAGAAAAAAAACGGCACCACCCCACCTACGGCCCCATCGGGGATCTTCTGACCCGGGTCAATCCAGACCCGGGTCAGCAGGAAACCAAAAACTGCAATGCAGGAAAAAAAAACTGCAGCGCAGATCTTCGCAAACCCGGGTCAGCCAATATGTGCGGCCGCCTCGCGGCCACGGCGGCTCGCTAACCCAGGTCGGCCAGAGGGGGTCTTCGCAGGATCCTGCAGGATCTGGCGCCCTGGCTGACCCCCGTCTGCATTGACCCCCGTCTCGAGGCTCCCGACCCCAAGGAGCTTAGCGTGTGCCGGGGGATCTGGCGTGGGCTTGTGCGTGGTATGCGCTACGGCGCCCGATGGGCCGCAGCGCAATGTGAGGTGGACGAAAAGGAATGATGATCGAGGAGGGGGATGTAGAAGGGGGAGGAGGAAGAATGAAGGCGGAGGAGGGGGGGGGATGAGACATGAGGATGGAAAGGGAATCAGAACGAGTAGGAGCAGAACGCGGATCAGAACGGAGGATGGAGGCTGGCGAAATGATCGCGAGGCGGGATAAAACGGGACGTGCAGGGACGATGGAGGCGGGAAAGGGAGCGGAGCTAGATTGCAATGGGGATGTTCAGGGAGATGAGGACGACGAGGACAATGATGAGAGGAAGGAAAATAACGGCCATGCTACACACAACTATCTTGAACCAACCCGGGACGAGGAACCGAAGCCCCCCGATGATGAAGATGAGAAGCATGTGAATGAGGACGACGTCTGAGGAAGAGAAGAGGTAGAATGAGAAGGAACACAAGGGCGACACAAGGGCGACGTAGAGGATGGGCATGGTGACAGGGGAGGACGGGAGGAGGGGAGCGAGCGGAGACGGAGGATGGAGGTAACAAAGGAGGAGAATGGAGGAGGAACGAGTATGATGGGGTCGAAGCTGGGCAAGGAAGGAACAGGGAATTGCGAAGGTGATGAGGAAGATCCTCATCCTCCTCCTCCTCCTCCTCCTCCTCCTCCTCCTCCTCCTCCTCCTCCTCCTCCCCCTCCTCCTCCTCCTCCTCCCCCTCCTCCTCCTCCTCCTCCTCCTCCTCCTCCTCCTCGGGAACCGCGGCTCTGGAGAATGTCTCGGGCGCCGCGGCCTTCCCAGGGAACCCCGGAATGCTCCGAGAGCGTTCCAGAACGCTCTGGAGCGCAGTTGTCCTCGCCTTAAGTCGGGCCTGCCCCCCTACAGGGGGATGTTGGGCGACTTATATATATATATATATATATATATATATATATATATACACATCAACAAAATACCCCCAAATAGGCAAACAATTATCAAAAAATCGTCCCCAGAGTATGTTTTGACTACTCTTGAACCTTCCTCCTGTAGAGGGACATGCCCGACTTGGAGGCAGGGGAGGAGCGCCTCCGCACGCACAGCGCCGCGCCCGCCCAGGACAGCTCGAAGTGGCTCCTCGAGATGAGGCTCCGGAGCTCCTGAGCGGGCGACGGGCAGGCGCGAGCGGGAGGCGACGGGCAGGGCGAGAGAGACCGCCTCGGGAGGAGGAGCAAGCGTGGGGCTCGGAGGGCGCAGAAAAGAGGGAGGAAGAGCGGGCGGAGGGGGCGGAGGGGGCGGAGGGGGCGGAGGGGGCGGAGAGGAGAGGGAGAGGGCGGAGAGGGCGGAGAGGAGAGGGCGGAGAGGGCGGAGAGGAGAGGGAGGGCGCAGGCAGGCAGGGGGGACGGGGGGGAGCCCGGGAGGGTGCGAGGGAGGAGCGGGGACGGGGCTCGAGCCACGGGGGGCGGCGAGGGGGAGAAGCGAGGCGAGGAGGGAGGCCCTGGCCTGTGTAGTCTGCACCACGCGAGCACTCCTGAGCAAGCCAGGGCTCATGTTGCTCCCGTCGTGAACAAGGCTAAGGTAAGTTGGAGCCTCATAAGCCCCGGGCCCGACGGCCAAACGCACACCGCGGGGGCAGCCGCACCGCTCCCATGGGGGCAGCCCTCGGACCAGAGGCGGCGAAGCCCTGCAGAGCCCCGGCCGTGGCGGGGCTCCGGGCGAGGGGCTGCCTCCGCGGGGCGTGCCCGAGCAGCCGGGCACGCTTCGCCGATGCGCGGGGCGGCGGCCGGGGCATGCACCGCCCGCAGGCGCGGCAGGACATCCCACCAGAGAGGAAAAAAGCCCAGGCAGCCGATGGCTGGAAGTGGGATCGATGAAAGCATCGAGGAGGAGATCGAACGGGAACCCGGGAACCCGGGAACCCGGAACCCACCGAAATCGGCCCGGAACCAACGACCCTGCAGGAATCCGGGGACCTGGAATCGGGAACCCGGGGGAGCCCAGTCGGCCACCAACATCGGCGGGACACTTTCGCCAAATCTTTCAATTTCCGCTAGGACCCCCTCAGTGCAAGCACTAATTGGGGAAACTCCTCCGAGCACAGGCAGGATGTGCGAAGAGTATGCCTCCATAGCACAAGGGTGCACTGCAACACTGTCATCTAAGACGAATACAGAACGAATAAAACCTCGGGTAAGGACACATCGAGAATCTCTGAGATCCGGCGACTCTGAAAGATGTCTCGGGCGCTGTGGCCTTCTCAAAGCGTTCCAGAACGCTCTGGAACGGATTGATCCTCGTCCTAGGCCCGTCCGATGCTGACTCAAGTCAGAAGGGCCCACGCGCCCCCCTTGCCAGAAGTTACACGCCTGGCGTCACGACGCGCTTCGAATTAACATACGTAGCACCCCGCAATTGCGGATAAGAGTGAGGGGGCGGGCGCGGGCGACGCGGGCGTCGTCGAGCCAGCGGACCTCGTGGCCCCCACCTTCCTTGTCGATGGCGCTCTCCTCCACCTCCTCCTCCTCCTCCTTCTCCGCCTCTTCCTCCTCCTCCGCCTCTCCCTCCCTCCTCCTCTCCTCCTCTTCCTCGTCCTCATCGTCATCGTCATCCTCCTCCTCCACCTCGTCCTCCTCCTCTTCTTCCTCGTCCTCCCTCTCCCCCCCTCGTCTTTTCATCATGGTCCTCCCATTGTCGTCCTCCCCCTCATCGGCCTCCATCATCGTCCTCCCATTGTCGTCCATCATCATCATCCTCCCCATCCTCCCCCTCCTCGTCCTCCTCCTCCCCCTCCTCCCCCTCCTCCCCCTCGTCCTCCTGCTCCTCCTCCTTTTCTTTCTCCACGTTCTCCTTACATCCTCTCTTCTTCCACGTTCTCCTCGTCCCCTGTTTACTCATCCTGCCTCCCCCTCCTTTCCCAAGATAACTGCAACGCAATCCTTTTTTCCACTTTATGCTCCCCGCCTTCTCTGATCAAGGCAACTCGCCAGGGCAAAGTTGCTGGACGGGCTGGCGTGGATGCGCGGGGCGTGAAGAGGTCCTTGCGGGCTCAGACGGCATGCAAGAATCCGCCGCCGCGCTTGTGCGGCATTGGTTTGTTCAGTGAACGTGGTTTAGGTCGCGGGTGGGTCGCGGGCTCTCCACCTCCACCTGGAAGGAATGCAAAAGCAGCCCGCCGCAAGCGCCAAAAAAAATGGTTTGTACACGGAACGAGGTTTGGGTCGCGGGTGGGCCGCGGGTTCTCCACAGGGAACGAATGCAAAAGATGCCCGCCGCAGGCGCCGAAAATGTGGTTTGTACCCTGAACGTGGTCGCGGGTGGGCCGCGGGCTCTCCACCTGAAACGAATGCAAAATATGCCCGCCGCAGGCGCCGAAAAATGTGGTTTGTACCCTGAACGTGGTTTGGGTCGCGGGTTGGTCGCGAGTTGGTCACGGGATGTGTCGCGGGCTCTCCACCTGGAAGGAATGCAAAAAAGCCCGCCGCAGGCGCCGAAAATTGTGGTTTGTACCTTGAACGTGGTTTGGGTCGAAGGTGGGTCGCGGGTGGGTCGCGGGGTAGGTCGCGGGTGGGTCGCGGGTGGGTCGCGGGTGGGTCGCGGGTGGGTCGCGGGTGGGTCGCGGGGTGGGCCGCGGGTCGCGGGGTGGGTCGCGGGGTGGGTCGCGGGGTGGGTCGTGGGGTGGGTCGCGGGGTGGGTCGCGGGGTGGGTCGCGGGTGGGTCGCGGGTGGGTCGCGGGTGGGTCGCGGGGTGGGTCGCGGGTGGGTCGCGGGGCGGGTTGCGGGTGGGACGACGACAACAAACAACAAACAACAAACAACAAACAACAAACAACAAACAACAAACAACAAACAACAACCAACAACCAACCACCAACAACCAACAACCAACACACAACAAACAACAAACAACAAACAACAAACAACAAACAACAAACAACAAACAACAAACACCAAACAACAAACAACAAACAACAAACAACACACAACAAACAACAAACAACAAACACAACAACAACAACAACAACAACAACAAAAACAACAACAACAACAACAACGACGACAACAACAACAACACCAACACCAACAACAACAACAACAACAACAACACCAACAACAACACCAACACCAACACCAACACCAACAGCAACAAACAACAAACAACAAACAACCAACAAACAACAAACAACAAACAACAAACAACAAACAACAATCAACAATCAACAATCAACAATCAACAAACAACAAACAACAAACAACAAACAACAAACAACCAACAACCAACAACAACAACAACAACAACAACAACAACAACAACAATAACAACAACAACGAGAATCCGCACCGCGGAATTCCACATCAGCCACGCACCCAGGGACAGTGAATGACCGTTCGGCCCCCTCACTCTGATAACCCTCTGAGATTCACATAATGTGGATAATAAAGTTCGGGGTCCAGGGAGGATAATCAACTTTTAGGGGTCGTGTCCCACAAGCATCAGCTCGTTTTCTTCTCGGCAGCCGCGACGTCTTTGGCGGAGCGCCGCAGGAGGAGGGGGGGGCGAGGAGGAGGAGAAGCAGCAGCAGCAGCAGGAGGCGGGGGAAGGGCGCTCTTGGGACCGTCTTGGGGCCCTCTTGTGCGGTCTTGGGGCCTCTTGGGCCTCTTGGGACCTCGTGTCGCCTGAGACATCCTCGCAGCAAAAGACACATGTGCGTTTCGCCTGCGACATCCTCTCCTCGCAAACTCGGCGAATCTTCGAAACTGCGCGAATCGCCTGAGACATCCTCACACAAATAATAATGCGGATGATGCGATTCGTACTTTCCCCGGTGATATGAAGTTCGGCCCCGCCGCTCCCCGCCGCCGACCAAAACTGTCTTGGCTGGGGATGATCAACACTCAGGTCTTAAGGGGGGGATTCATTATCATCCGGGCATGCGGTTATACAAATGGTGGACGCCATGCTGGCCCCCACAAGTTGTGGCGGGTGGCCTGCCGGAGCCAACCTCCGCTTACGAAGATAGTCTGAAGGAAGCGACTCCTCCTCCTCCTCCTCCTCCTTCTCCTCCCAACCCCCCCTCCTCCCACCCCGCCTCGTCCTCCTCCTCCTCCTCCTCCTCCTCCTCCTCCTCAGCGCGGCGCGGGCCGTTTGACTCGGTCGGACATCCCACGCTGGCAGGTCAAACTCTCGAAACCAGCAGCCGGAGTGCGCTGCAAGACACGGAAGGTCGTACCGTCGACCTGCCGCAAGCATCCACAACCCCACCAAGGAGACATCCCAAGGCGGCCGCTGTCCCAACGGGCATGAGCATTTCAGCACAACAGTTCAAGGTCAGCTCAGCCTCAGAGATCCCCCACGCCTGCCGCTGGGGCCTACTAGAGAGTGCCTCAGTGCAGAAAGCCTCCACTCGCCCATCGCGGGCGTCCACCAGATCCCAGATCCGAGCTCATAGATTCATCATCGGGGACGGTTTCGAAACATAGGGGTCGACCACATGGAAAGCCCCGAACGAGAGGAAGATACCCAGACCAAGCAACCACAGGACCCCGAGTTCAAGTGAGCAACATGACAAGCGCGTGCAGCTCTGAACGTAGGCCCGACCGAGCCCCGGTGGGCAGGCCCCCCCCGCCAATACAACACCACAACGTAACTCAAAAAAGACGGTGATCTTTCGCAGACATCTCGCCCGAGCCGTCCAACCCGAACTTTTCTCCATACACGGCACCTCACCGAACAATCCAAGACTGAGCAGCATTCAATGGCGGTGGGAGAGGTCCCCATACCTCCGACAATATGATTTCTTCGAGTCGCCAGCCCACAGACCCCTCGACTCTCGACACCTCCCCCTCCCCAGGCCTGGTTTTTCAACCTGGGCTTTGTTTTGTCGGTCCCAAGAGCTGGGAACGACGACCCCCGCAAGCCGACATCTCTGGTGCGGTTTGATCGAGACGGCAAAACTTGAGTCCCATGCGATGGTCTCTCCAGACGTCTCCGAGGCAAGGGCTTCCCAAGGTCTGATGCAATCCGAGAACAAACATGAACAAGAAAACCTCCCCGACCTCCTCCTCCTCCTCCTCCTTGTCCGCCTCCTCCTCCTCGTTTCCTCCTCCTCCTCCACCTCCTCCTCCTCCCTCCTCCCCCTGTCCTCCTCGCCTCCTCCTCGTTTCCTCCTCCTCCTCCCACCACCTCCTCCCTCCTCCTCCCCCTGCTCCCTCCTCCTCCTCCATCGTTTCCTCCTCCCCAGCCTCCTCCACCTCCTCCTCCACCTCCTCCTCCCTCCCGTCTTTCCTCCTCCTCCTCCTCCTCCTCCTCCTCCTCCTCCTCCCCCTCCCCCTTTACCTTCCCCCCCCCTCCTTCTCCTCCCGCCCTCCTCTCGCCCTCCTCGTCCGGCACGAGCTGCGCGAAGAACTCCGCGTGGTGCGCTCGGCCCACGGCCCACGGCGCGCCCGCCCCCGGCAGCGTCAGGCACGGGCGGCGCGGGGGGTCCTCGGAGGCACGCCCCCCCCCCCCCCCCCCCCCTCGGCCTCGCGTTCGTCGTCGACGTCGTCGTCGCCCTCCTGCGCAGTCCTCATCCTGGGCTATATCGTCTGTATCTTCCTTGCCTGCAACTATTTCATGAAGTTCCCAAAGGCAAAGGGAGACAGGACGGATAGAGGGAATGGACAAGGACGAGGGAGGAGGAGGAGCACGAGAGAGACTAGCAGGAGGGGGACTAGGAGCAGAAAACATGTGGCAGAACCAGACGGGCAGATCCAGCGGGTAGACCCTAAGGTGGCCAGGTCGAGCATGCGGGTTGCTGAAACGTGCGCATGAATCGCAAGGACGCCTCGAGCGAGAGCGCGATTCCCAAACAAATCGTCAGGAAATGCAGCGCGAGCGTGATTCCTGAGTGTCGAGGGCGCGGCGTCTGAATAAACTCTGTAGAAGTCCCACGCGAGAGAACGACTCCTGTATAAATAGTGAGGACGTCCCGCGCGAGAGCGCGATTTGGGAATAAAGTGTGAGGAAATATCAGGTGGGAGCCGCTGTTGTTGCAGACCGGGGGCCAGGGGCCCAGTTTGGTGATCCTTCGCTTTCCCTTGTTAGAAACAAAGAGCGAGCCCCGGAAGAAACACTTGAATTGAAACATACAGAAAGGTTGCCGGAGGGAGAGGATCAACAATCCCTGTCTTTTCGAACTGCAAACTTTGATAAGGTCAGCCACCGTTGATTCGAAATAGACTAGACGAGTCACATCAAGGAATCAAATGAACCGATCATACTTAGAATCCGCAACTCAGCAAGTAAGCTAGCGTACAAGCAAGCGCGCAAGCGAGCAAGCAAGCAAGCAAGCAAGCAAGCAAGCAGGCAGGCAAGCAAGCAAGCAAGCGTGCAAGCGCGCAAGCAAGCAAGCAAGCAAACAAGCAAGCGCGCAAGCAAGCAAGCAAGCAGGTGTCATTGAAAAAAGGGGGGGACAAGCATAGGCATAGGCATAGCCATACGAATCAGGGGGGGCATGGGAACTAGGGGGGGCAACGGACCAATTAGGAGGGTTTGAGCTAGGACTCCTGTAGGGCAAGCCTATTTGGAGAACAACAGAACCTACACTAAGAAACAACAACAACACCATCATCATCATCATCATCATCATCACCAACAACAGCAATACCAACAACAGTAGCAATACCAACAACAACAATAACAACACTTATGTGAAGACTGTTGGCTCTTATCTGCTCGCGTGCCATTCAATACGTATATCCAGAACCCTCGATACCCTCCCTCTTCGTCTTCGACCGTGCCCCCTTGGGGGTACGTCGTTCTTACCTGCAACGTGTATTTCGTGCAGCCCCTGAGGCAGGGGAGGAGAGGACGGATGGAGGGAAGGGCCATGGGGAGGGAGGAGGCTGGACCACGAGTGGGACCAGGAGGAGGGGGGCTAGGAGCAGAAAACACGTGGCAGAACCAGACGGGCACATCCAGCGGGTAGACCCTACCAAGCGGTTCGGGGAGGAGGGCCCAGCCGGCCAGGTCGAGCAGGCGGGTTGCTCAAGCGTGCGCCCTGCACGAATTGCGAGGACGTCTCGAGCGACAGCTCGATTCCCGAATCAATCGAGGAACTACACAGCGAGAGCGTGACTCCTGAATATCGAGGGCGTGGCGTCTGAATAAGTTGCGGGGAAGTCCCACGCGAAAACGCGATTCCTGAATACATTGTGAGGCAGTCCCGCGCGAGAGCGGGAATTGGGAACAAATTGTGAGGAAGTATGAGGCTGGAGCCGTTGTTGTTGTTGTTGTTGTTGTTGTAGTTCGGGGCCCAACTACGCAGTTTGAGGAGGAAGACTTTCCGGGATAAAAAACCAGGGTGCCAGCCAGGGGAAGGGCACTTCAATTGAAAAATACACATCTGTTTCCAGCGGGGTGAGAACAACACGAAACATTGCTAAGTAGTGAGAGTTCAACCGTCCGCACCGCGGAGCACCACTTCAGCCACGCACCCAGGGACAGTGAATGTCCGTTCGGCACCCTCACACTGATGTTAGAGCTCTATTCAGAGATGCTGTAGTTTCTTGTAGTTGTTAACTTACCGTGTGGAACGTTCATATAAACAAGTTTAACAGAAGTTACCATTGCGCCCCAGACCTCATTCGGGGCATCTCAGTCCTCCTCGCCGTCTCATGATCCTCCGCCGACTCCCCCTCCTCATCCTCCTTGTCCCCCGCCCGCGCGGAGCGGACGAAACAAGGGGTTGTCAATGGCAGGGCTAGCGAATCAGATTGAGTAGCTTCTTTCTCCGTCCCCTCGCGGCGCTTGAGGCAGCCGTGTATCGAATGCTCTGCGTGGCGGCAGAGTCGAAACAAACTGCAAGCAACAGATTTCGCACACCCCCGTTGTGCCCCCCTAGCTTCTGACACGTTCCTCCTGATCTTTTCCTCCTCCTCCTCCTCCTCCTCCTCCTCCTCCTCCTCCTCCTCTCCTCCTCTCCTTCTCCTCTCCTCCTCCTCTTCTTCTTCCTCCTCTTTCCGTCATCCTCATCCAGGTCACCTTCGTCCTTTCCTGAGATCCGTCGTTGCGAACAAGCACTGCAATAGCCATAGACCTGATCCTCCTGCGGCATTTGTTTTCATCCGGGTCGATATGTGATTGTCCTGGGGCTTAGAAGCGGGAGGACGCGACTGGTGTGACAGCAGATACGAAGCCGGATCTCAGGGTGATGAGCCTGTTTTCCACCACCACCACCACCAGCAAAAGTTGGATGGGGGGGGAAGGAGGGGGAGGGCGAGGAGGAGGAGGACGAAGAGGATGAGGAGGAGGAGGAGGAGGAGAAGGAGGAGGAGGAGGAGGAGGAGGAGGAGGGGGAGGAGGA
>CAUYUJ010018617.1:0-35000 GCA_963575745.1 Prorocentrum cordatum
TTCCCGAAATAACCGGGCGAAATTGAAGGAAACGACTTGCAACTGGCATCAGCTGGGCGCTGCTCCAGGAAATTCACCGCGCAGTCCTTGGACCCGGGAGAGTAGACGAGCAGCAGAAGTGATCCAGGACGACAGGATGGTTCACCAAGACGTGCCTGAAGTACGGGGGGCGGGGTTCGAGCATGGCCCCTGGCGAAGGCCGGGGCAGAGGTGCACCAGGGTGGCCTCACGAGAAGGCCGCACAGGGCGACACTAGGCGAGGGGGGGCGCCGCGGATGCGTCACCCATGAAAAAAAGATGCCCAACGAGGGTTGCGAGCACGGTCGCGGAGCCGACATGAGGAGCCGAGAGGCCAGAGAGTGGGAGAGCGTTGCGGGCAGAGAGGGCGGAGGGCGCCGTGGGCGGAGGCAAAGGCGAGGGGCGAGGCGCTGGAAGCGCGAGGCAGAAGCTGAGCGAGATGGACCAGGGGTCCCCAGGGGGGCTGTCCAACGAGAGGTCGAGCGGATGAAAGAAGTCGACGAAGGAGCTGGAGAGCGAGTCGACTCGGGCAATGACCAGAGACAGACGAACCAGAGACCGACTAACTTCGAAGAACACAACACCAACGACAACGACGACGACGACAACAACAACCATATTAAAACTGTTTGCGGTTATCTGCTCGAGTGTCATTCAGCGTGCATTCCCCGAACCCTCGATACCCGCCCTCTTCGTCTTCGATCATACCACTTTGGTGGGTATATATTTATTCGCGCGTTCTGCGTGATTGGCCGAACGCGCGATTCCCGAATGGCAAGAGCGCGGCGCCTGAGTAAATTGCGAGGAAGTCTCAGGCGGGAGCGCGATCCTGGAGTTAATTGCGAGGAAGTCTCAAGCGGGAGCGATGGGCCGGAATTAATTTCGAGGAAATATCAAGCGGGAGCCGTGGTTGTCCTAAACTGGGGGCCGGAGGCACAATTTGAGGAGGGAGACTTTCCCTGATAAAAAACGGGGTGCGAGCGCCGGGAGTGGCTCAAGTGGGGCTCTTTGTATTTGGGTAATTCCAGTGGTGCTCTTTTTTTTGTCTGCATACATCCCCTTACCCTACAATCTTTTCGCACGTACCTTTTACATCTTTCCCCATTATGCCGCCGAGCTCTCGACAGCCAGGCACCCCAGCGCGTGGAGTGTTGCAGGTGGCGCCAACGGGTGCAGCTGCATCTGCATCGCTTGTGCCGACCACGCCGATCCCTCAGGACAAGAAGGCTCGGTTGTCCAGCCCGCTGCACGAGATGGACGGCATCGGTGACGACGTTGGAGCATCGGCTGCGCCCGGGCCTGGCGCAGAGGCAGCATCAGACATAGATGAGACGGCCAGGGAGCTTTTCAGCGAGAGTGCCAAACAAGTCGATTGCACAATTGCTCTTATCTCTGACGCTCGTTCTTTGCAAGATGGTGTCGCTCGCATCGAGACGAATTTCGACAATCTCAATTCAGAGGTAGATGCTCGTTTCGGTGCCGTGGAGTCGGAAATGCAGGCCCAGAAAATCCAAATGGAGGAGTTGCACGCCGCTCTATCGAGAGGCGCCTCGCGTGCAAGTTCGGTTTCGGAAGCGGTGAAGCCTGACAGCTACAACGACATCGAGGCTGAGCTCATCGCAAAGGTTGCCAAGCTCGAAGCCCAGCTTGGGAAATGAACCACACTTCATGTACAACTATCTTCGGTGGCCTCGGTGGTCAATGGAGCGAGGCTGACGCATGCAAATGGCTGTGCAACACGCTCTCCGCGGATGGGGGGCCTCTCCCGGGTGCAGTGTACGCAAAAGGCCAATTCGTGGTTATACTGTTTGCGCAGTTCCCCACGGAGGCAGACAGGGACAGGGCGATCCCGAAGATACGGGACAGCGGCCACGAATGGAACGGCACTCGCATGTGGGCTAAAATTGACCGTCCCTTTGAGGAGCGTCTGCCAGAGTCGTTCGCGTTCTCCGTAAAGAAGGTCCTCGTAGAATGGGGGTGGTCGAGATCTGCTTTATATGTGGACCGCGACAGTGCCGTCCTCTACCTCGGCACGGACATGGTGTTGTCGTCGAGCGTCTCCGGGGACAAGTTCGAGGTCGACTTCGTGGACGGGTGGAAAGAGTATTTGCAGGCCCCAGAGTTGGACGACGCTTTTACCAAGGCTCAGGAGAAGCTTACAAAAAAGGTCCAATTGAAGGGGAAGGGGAAGGGGAAGGGGAAGGGGCAGGAGAAAGGCAAGAGCAAGTCCAAGGCATCCTCCGGGACAGCCTAGGGACAGCACCGATCGAGTGCAAGTAGAGACAGCACAGAATTCATTGACACGAGGGGTGATGATAACGAATTGATAACAATTGCATGTTTGAGCTATTATGTAAGAATGCTCGTGTACATACTCATGACAGGCAAGCTGAGATGTTAGACGAATTGGACAATACATCGTGGGACGTCGTGTGCCTGACTGAAACGAGAGCGCAGACAGCCGACCAAGAGTTGGTCGGGGGACACAGATTTATATCCCACCTTGCTGAGTACAAGTACGCAGGTGTAGCCCTACTTGTTCATCGTAGACATGCTAAGTCTGTCGTGGATTGCCGGAGCTTCGGGGGAAGGGTGCTTGCCGTTGGCATGAACATCGGGTCCCAGGAGCTGACAGTTCTGAGCGTGTACCTGCCGCACGCTGGACATCCACAAGATATACTTTTGGATTGCTACGTTCAGATGGCTTCTGAAGCACGCCAGGCGAGACGGTGCCATAGGAGATTGATCGTGGCTGGAGACTTCAACACGCAAGCTTTTATTGGACACAGGGGCGACTTGCTCAGCAACTTCTTGTTTGAACACAAATTGGTTGCTGGAAATGTTGACGATCCTGTGAACGAGTCGCGTGATGTGCAATGGACGTTTCGTTCCAGTCTTGGGCTGAAGCGGCGAATCGATTTTGTGCTACTCGACGCTAACATGTTATACACATCGTGCCGTCCAATAGACGATCTCGACCTTGGATCTGATCACCGGGCTGTGAGAGCCAGCGTATGCTTCCCCGATCTGCCTCAGAAGCACCTCGCCCGCAACTGCCAGAAAACACGGTGGGCTCCAGCACCTGACCCAAACGGTGTTGATGTCAAGTTTTCGGGATCCGTGAACGGGCCCCACATATGCTTGCAATACGCTTCGTGACATCGAACACGTTTTGACGGCAGCAGCAACAGCCTGCACACAGGAAGAATCGTGCAAAGCGACAGCCAAACCTTGAAAAAGCGATGCGCTCCAGGAACTACGACAGCAACGACGTAGATGTAAAGACCCGACCGAGCGTCGCAGAGTGTCAAAGTTGGTCAGCCGGGGACATCGGAAATTACTCCGACACCACTGTGATTCGCGAGCTGTGAAGATATTGCACGAGTTCAAGGATTTGAAAAGCTGCCAGAGATCCACATGCACCCGGTCAGGCCGAAGGTGCACTGCCCGATCGACAATGATGATTTCAAGAGTTCTTTGAGTCAAGTTTTGAACATGGATCTGCCAGAGGAGAGGAGGGAATGGATCGACGAGATGTGCAACCGAGGCCCGTATGACATCCCACGGCTCTCCATAGACGAGCTGCGTTTCGCACTCCGGAGAATGCGCCGAGGCAGATGCTCAGATTCAGCCGGGGTCACTTTGGAAATGTTTCTCTACTGCGGGGACGGCCTGCTTCAAGCTATGCTGGGATGTTTGAATTCTATGCTGCACACTGGCGCCCATCCTTCAGACTCGCAGGAGACTCTCTTCGTCATGCTTCCCAAGGGCGGCAGCAAACGTGAGGTCAAGAACTGGCGTCCCATAGCGATCCTGCGCATAACTTACAAATATTCGCGCGTCTGCTCTTCCAGCGTCTTCAGCCAAACCTCGAGAAGTCGCAATGTTCAGACCAATCCAGCTTTCGCCCGGGAAAGTCCGTTGATGACGCCTTCATTGTTCTGGAGGAGCTCTGTTGCAAATCATGCGAGTGGGGGCAGTCCCTGTAGGTTGTCAGCCTCGACTTGACCAAGGCCTTCGACCGTATCGAGCATCCGCTGCTATTCAACGCGTTGGACGAGCAAGGTGTTTCAGCGGAATACGCCCGTCTCTTATCGGTCATTTACCACAACCAGCGCGGGAGCGTCAACGGCAGTGGGCTTTTCGAGATCACCAGGGGCGTCAAGCAGGGAGACGTGCTGTCGTCACTCTTGTTCAACAGTGGATTAGAGCACGCCGTGAGGCGATTCAAGGACCGAGTTCGTGGGAGTGGCACTGACGTTGGGGGGCCAGATCGTTTGACGAACATACGGTACGCAGATGACCTGTTGCTGTATCCGACGACTGTTGGCGATGCAATGTTTATGCTGGAAATTCTATGCGAAGAGCTGTCAAGATGTGGGCTGGCACTGAATGCAAGCAAAACCAAAGTCTTCACAAACGACCCCGGGTACTCCATGGCCGCGGATGCCCTGACGGTGCCTTTCGGCGAGCAGAATTTACCCGTAATGCTTGACACAGACATGCACAAATATTTGGGACGAAAACTATCTGGGAAGATGCTGGATAGATCGAACATCAACGTCATCTATCGCATGGAGTGCGCGTGGGCCAAGTACCACGCCAACCGGACGGTGCTGACCAACAAAACATCTCTGTCAAATTGCGGCTTCGTCTTTTCGACAGCGTGGTCTCGCCTACAACCACGTACGGGTTAGCTACGTGCGCGCTGACACAGCAGCAACGCACGAAGATTGCCGCCGCGAGAGCAGCCATGCTCCGCAAAATCGTCGGCTTCTGGAAGCGGCTAGATGAAGATTGGAAGGACGCCAGCAGACTTTGCAAACATCGTCTTCAGAACGCGCTGTCGCAGCACCCCGTTTCCGACTGGTTGCAGGTAGTTGACAGACTGCAGTGGCGCCTCGTCCACAAGACCTGTCAAGATGATTTATCGTGGCCGAAAGCGGTGATGAAATGGCTCCCTCTTTCAGGCAAGCGGCCCCAAGGACGCCCGAGGACAAGGTGGACATATAACGTGAACAAGTATCTGAGTGGCAAACACGCCACGTCGCTATCAGAAGTATTTCACTGTACACGAGTGTCCGATTCAGCACATTTCGAGGACGACTTCGTGGACTTCATGACCTCGCAGTAGCCTGCCTGCAATTTTCATATCTCAGAGGGGTGTGTCTCATTGCATGTTTTTCCATCGCCGTCTCCACCTGTGGGGCGCGTGCGGCCTCCGCGCGCGATCGGACCTGACCTGACCTGAGCGCCGGGAGGAGCACTTGAATGGAAAAAAAATGAAATGTGCAGCGGAGGGGGGATCAACAATAATTATTCCTGCAATGAGAACTCAGCAACAACGACAACACCAACACCGACAGCAGCAGCAGCAACAACAACAATCATTATAAGACTGTTCGCTCTTACTTGCCCGCGTGTCATCCAAAACTCGAACCGCTTCGCGCGCGCTAAGGTTCTGGTCGACTCCGAAAACGATTTCAGTTCCCATGGGACCTTTTTACATGTGGTCTTCCAGGTTCCTCCCTTTCACCCATGCGTGATTTTCGGTCGGATACTGCGAAATTCGAGGAAGGGTTTGGCCTGTAGCATACAAGCGACGACCGACGACGACGACGACGGACCACCGACGATCAGCATCATTGTCACCTGATCCATGTGTGCGGGAGGGGCGTTTCCAGAGCGTCTTGCGGGCGTCATCGACATTGGGTGGGCGGGTCGGGGGGTGCAGCCAGGGCCACGTGTTCCGAAGGACTGCTCCCGAGCATGGAGGATGAAGGGCTTCTGGCGGGCTTCTGAGGGTCTGTGTAGAGGCCTCCTGCGAGCTCGGTGGGGGGTTCTCGGGAGCTTTTCAGATTTTTCTGTAGTTTTTTTTGGTGGTTTTTGGGGGGCGTCGTGGAGGCCTCCTGGGATTCTCTTGGGGCCTCCCGGAGGCCTCTTCGGGCATAAGGCGCCTCTGTTCGGGCATTTGGGGGGCTCTCTGGAGCCTCCTGGGAATACCTTGGGCCAGCTTGGGAGCCTCTGGAAGGGTCCGGGGCCCCTTCTGAACCCTCTTGGAGCCCTCAAGGCCCCCCCAGCTCCCCATGCGAACCAGAGGTCGCAGCTTTGGGCCCATCCCGCAACCGTGTCTGGGTTGTGGGTTAGAGGCTTCTCGGATGTTCGCTGGGATGATATCGTCGGAGATGCCTCTCGGGGAACCTTTTGGAAGCAGGTTTGAAGCCTCCACGGGGGCGTTGTGGAGTTTGTCGGACCTCTCTTAAGCATCTCTGGGGCCTCTTTGGAGCCTCTTGGAGCCAATTGGGAGCCTCTTGGGGCCTCCTGGGGGTCTTTGGGGACGGGAAACTCGAAAGGTCGGTTCGCGTTCCCTCTCCTGGGTCCATCTTGGAGCCGTCTTCAAGCCCTCTTCAGACCCTCTTGCGCCGTCTTGGGGGCCTCTTGGGCCGATCACGCGGCCCTCTTGGGCTGTCTTGGGGGCTTTGGGGGGGCCTGTTGGGGGCCTCTTGGGGCGACATCGGAAGTTTTTTGGGCAGTCTTGGAGTGTCGGCCGCGCGAAAATGTGAGAAGCAACAAATATTGGAAGCACACGATGGAAATCAATGATTTGGGCGAGTTGGGGCTCTCTTGTGGGTCCTCGCGGAGCGACCTTGGGGCATCTTAGGGGCATCTTGGGCCGATCATGGGGCCATCTTGGGCGGTTTGGAGCGCTCTTGGGCCGTCTTGGCGGCTTCTTGCCGTCTCCAGAATCCTAGGTGGACGCTTCGGGGCAGCGGAAAAAATTCCGGGACTCCGAAAACGGACCCCTGGATGCCAAAAAAAACCCGCAGCCCAGAAGAAAATTCGGTTACGGGGGGGGGGGGGAGTTTGGGAAAAGTGTGCGAACCTGGGCCGCGGGGCCCCGGACGCCGCTTATATTATATCCAAGTTCCCTGCACCTCGATACACGCCCTTTTGTGTCCGATCACACCCCCTTTGGGGGGATTATGTCTCTTCGCGGGGGGCGGCGGGCTTAGACAGGCGGGCAAGCCTGAACGGGAGGACACTCCTTCGTGGGCGCACATGCGCCCGCCATTGGAATTGGTGTGGGCCCTGCAAAAAGAAGAGAGGGAGAACGAGAGAGAGTGGGAGGAAGGGAGGAAGAGGGACGAAGGAAGAGGGAAAAAACCAGGAGAGAAGGAGCGAAGACGGGGGCGGTTGATTAGAGGCAAAAAAAGAGAGAGAGAAGGAAAGAAAGAAAGGGGGGAAAAACAGATAAGAAAAAGAGAAATAGAGAGAAACAAAAACACATATATATATATAATAATATATATAACTATATATATAATATATATATAATATATATATACATGAGAGGGGAGGGAAGGAGAGAGAGAGAGAGAAATAAAGAAAGAAAGAGGGAGGGAAAAGGCAGGAGAGGGGAGGAAGAAAGGAGGAGGGAGAGGAGGGAGAGGGGATAGGGCAGAGAGGCATAAGGATGAGGGAAAAGAGGAGGGATAGAGCAGGGAGGAGAAGAGGGAGGAGGGAGGAGGGAGAGGGAGGAAGAGCAGGAAAGTAAGAGCGTGAACGTTCGAGGAAGTCCTAAGCGAAAGCGCCGTTCCTGAAGGAAGCCTCGGGCGGGAGCCGACGACCGGCGGGCAATCCCCTGACGGGCGGGTCTGGCGGGTGGGTGGGACATTCAAGCGAGATGCCTGAGTATGGCGAAAGCGCGATTACTAAGTAAATTGTAGCGGCGTCCTTGGCGCAGCGTGTTTCCTGAGCGTCGAAAGCGCGATGTCTGAATAAATTGCATGGAAGTCACAAGCGAGAAAGCCATTCCTGAAAAAATGTGAAGGGTTCTCTGGCGGGAACGGAAATCTTGATTAAATTGCGAAGAAGATGTGATTCAATTGCGAGGAAGTCTCAAGCGGGAGCGCCGGTCCTGAGTAAATTGTGAGGAAGTCTAAGATGGGAGCGAGGGCCTTAACTAAATTGCGAAGAAGTCACAGGCGGGAGCACCGATCCTGAGTAAATTGTGATGAAGTCTCAGGCGGGAGCAGGGGTCCCGAGTAAATTTGAAGGAAGTCTCAAGCGGGAGCCGCTGTTGTTGTAACAGGGGGCAGGGGCACAGTTTGAGCACCAAGACTTTCCCTGTCAAAAAACTGGGTAGGGCACACTTTGAATGAGAAAAACAGCATGCACCAGTGAGGGGGGATCGACAATAATTTTTCTTCCGACATGAAATTTCATCAACAACAACAACAATAATAATACTAATAATTTTAAGACCGTTCGCCCTTATATGCTCGAGTGTCCAATAACGCGTATTTCCCAAACCCTCGATACCCGCCCACTTCGTCTTCGATCGAATCCCTTTTGGGGGGTATACCTTTCTTCCCTGCACGCCGGGCCCCGGCAAGCGGCGGGGCGGCCGCGGACCGTCGGCCTGGCCAGCGGCAGCGCTGATCGGCGGGGCGGCCGCGAACCGTCGACCCGACCCCAAGAGGGACGGACAGGGGACCGACCACGACGACGACGACGACGACGACGACGACGTCGAAGACGACGGCGACGACGACGACGACGACGACGACGGCGACGACGAGCGAAAGCGAGAGCGAGAGAGAACGACAGCAGGGCCACGAAGGGCACGAAATAGGCCACGAAGGGCGACAGCGGGGACACGAAGGGAATGCGTATGGGGCCACGAAGAGCGCGAACGAGCGGGGGCCACGAAGTGCAGATAATGCGGGGCCACAGAAGGCAACTATGGGGCCACTGAGGGTAGCAACTGGGCCACGTAGGAAAGTGAGGGGGACACAGATGGCGACAGCGGGGCCACGAAGGGCATGCACATGGGGCCACAACGGGCGCGATTCCTGGGTGCCTGGGTGTCGGGAGCGCGGCGCTTGGGCAAATTGCAAGAAATTCCAACGCAAGGCCATTCTTCAAGAAGTTGCAAGCAAGTCTCCAGGGAGAGCGCGACTCCAGAGTGCCGGGAGAGCGATTCCTGAATAAATTGTAAGGAAGGCACAAGCGAGAGCGCGATTCCTGAATAAATGCGAGGACGTCTCGGGCGGGAGCGGGGGTCCTGGCTAAATCGGCAGGAGGTCGCAAGCGGGAAAAGAAAAAAAAAAAAAAAAAAAAAAAATAAATAAATAAAAAAAAAAAAAAAGAAAAAAGAAATAAACAAATTAAAAAAGAAAACGAAAAAAAGGAAGATGAAATAAAAAAAACAAAAAAAAAAAATAAAAAAGAAAGAAGAAAAAAAAATAAATAAAAACCACATCGACCCCCATCCCCCCCCTCCCAACTCCCACACCTAAACCCCACCGCCAACCTCCAACAACCAAAAACCTAATAAACCCCACTCCAAACACAAAATAGGAAAAGACACACACAAAAACCAAACCAACGACCCCAAAAGACACACAAAGAACCACCCACCAAAGCCGAAGTATGTAGCACCCCGGGCCACGGGGCCAGTTTGAGCAGGAAGACTTTCCCTGCCAAAAAACAGGGTGTGAGCGTCGAGGGGCACACTTTGATTGAGAAAAAACAGTATGCACTGGTGGGGGGGATCAACAATAATTATTCTTCAGAAATGAGAACTCAACAACAACAACAACAACAACAACAACAACAACAATCACAACAACAACAACAACAACAACAACAACAACAACAACAGCACAGCAACACAACAACCAATCAATGTTACCCTCATGAAGCGATGTTTCACACGAAACAAGCGACCGATCAGGATAACCACCAAAAGAAAGGGAACTATTGTCACACGCACACGCATATTCCATTCCCAGATCTCCCGCCCAATGAGGTCTTGCAAACACCTCCTCCGAGGAATTTCAACATATCCCGCCTCGAAAACACATGGCCGCGCCTTGCTGCGCCGATGCGAAACCGCCAGTGGAACCCCAGCGAAGTGGAAAGCACAAGGAAGTATCGAACGACAAGATTGCCTTGGTGGGGATGAGGGTTGTCGGCGGTGAGGCAAGCACCTGGCCCTGAATAGAAAGGGAGGAAGTCTCGAGCAGGGCTGCTGTTGTTGCTGGGAGCGGCGCCAATGTTAAAGAGAGTAGAGGGCTAGTCCAGCGTAAAGCAAAACGAAGTCTCGAGAGGGAACGCTGGTTTTGTTGGGACGGCGGCTTTCGGCGGCGAGGAGGAACACCGCCTTGAGAAAGAAAGGTGGAAACATCGAGCGGGAGCCGTGCTTTTGTCGGGACGGAAGCTGTCGGCGGCGAGGAACAGCACCGTCCCGAGGAAAAAATAATCAGGACATCTCGAGCGGGAGCGTGGTGCTTGCTGGGAGCGGCGCCAATTCAAAAGAGAAAAGGGCGCCAGGTCAGCGTAAAACGGAAGGAAGTCTCGGGCGGGAGCGCTGGTTTTGAAGGGGCAGCGTTTTAGGCGCGAGGAGGAAAACACACGCCTTGATAAGAGGAGGAAGCCTCGAACGGAGCGTTGTTTTTTTTGCTGGGGACGGGCCCCCCGCCGATGAAAGAAAAACTAATAGCGAGCCCATCCAAGAAAAAAGGGAGCAAGTCTCGAGCGGGAGCGCTGGTTTGTGACGGCGGTTGTCGGGCTGCGACGCGGCAGTCTCCGAGCGGGAGCGGTCTGCCAGCCCCCCCAGTTGGGCCGGTATTCTGGCGGCCGCCCCAAACCGCTCGAGCGTTATCCCATTTTCAATAAAAAAGTTCGCTGGCGCCTCGGCGAAGCGCCAGGGCTTTTAGGGGTCCAGCAATGAAAATGTTTTACCTCTCAAACAACAACAAACAACACAACAACAGCAGCAAGCAGGCAGCAAGCAGCAGCCACGCAACAACCACCACAACAACAACAATCATTTTACCCGAACGCTCAGTGTTCTCCCCAGTGCCAGGGTTTTCATGCGACGCCAGCCAATACCCCCACTTCGTGGGGGGGCAATGCAAGCTCTACCAAACATCCACACGACTCTCGGGAACCACCCACACCCAGCTTCCCGCCCAATGACGTCAGGACACTTCACTTCGTGGCGCGCGGACGATCGTGGATACTACACTGGCGTGGAGTACACACCCGCAGAACTTGGTCCCACTTAATTCGGGCGCGACGTTGCCCAGCATCCGCAATTGTGACATACAATACATACACAGACTGACAGAGAGAGAGACCGAGAGCAGACAAGAGAGAGAACAGAGAGAGCGGAGTTGCTCACATTTTTGGGGCAAGACCTGAGAATCGTCGGAGGTTTTTTTGTTGGTCTTGCGCGCGCAAAATTCCACTTTACTTTTTTTGCAAGGGATTGAAATTTGATTATGTAAACAACAAAAAAAAAAGGAGCTTCACGCGCGAGCTTACTGTAACATAAATGTTGAAAAAACCATTGTTTAAATGGGAGTCCGGACAAGGGCGCGGATGAAATTGACATTTGTTTGTTGAAAAACCATTGGTTTTTGGATGTTTTTATGTTAAAATCGCTCCGAACACTAAGCTTTTGGAAGGATTTCGTCTTGCGCGCGCGAATGTCCACTTTACCTTATTTATTGCAAGGGATTATTGAAATTTGATTATGTTAGAACAAGAAAAAGTAGCTCGCGCGAGCTCATGTAACATAAATGTTGAAAAACCATTGGTTTTGTGGGATTCGGACAGCGCGCGCGGAAGGACATTTTGACAATTTTGTCTTAAAAAACCATTGGGTTTTTGATGTTTTTATGTTAAAATCGCTACGAAACCTAAGGTTTTGGAAGGATTTCGTCTTGCGCGCACGAATGTCCACTTTACCTTATTTTTTTGCAAGGGATTCTTGCAATTTGATCAAGTAAGAACAAGAATTTTCATTTTCTATTGTTTTTTGCAAGGGACAGCGGGGGGGAACAAAACAACCGGATCTGGTACTAATCGTTTTGCCTGAGACTTCCTCACGAAAATGATGAAAATGTGGCTGCGGCCTAGGCGCGGCGGGGGGGTCGCGCACCAGGGGTCCCAACAATAATTATTCTTAAGAAGAAATAATGTTCAACAACAACAACAACAACAACAACAACAATAATGTTAAGACTGTTCGCTCTTATCTGCCCGAATGTCCGTTAACGCGTATTTCCCAAACCCTCGACACCCGCCCTCTTCGTTTTCGATCGTACCCCTTTTGGGTACCTTTCTTCCCTGCAGGCCTAGCCCTGGCAAGCGGCGGGGCGGCCGCGGACCGTCGGCCTGGCCAGCGGCAGCGCTGATCGGCGGCAACCTGACCCCAAGAGGGACGGACAGGGGACCGACCACCACGACGACGACGACGACGACGTCGACGACGGCGACGTCGACGACGACACGACGACGGCGACGACGACGACGACGACGACGAGCGAAACCGAAAGTGAGAGAGAGAACGACAGCAGGGCCACGAAGGGCACGAAGTAGGCCACGAAGGGCGACAGCGGGGACACGAAGGGAATGCGTATGGGGCCACGAAAAGCACGAACGAGCGGAGGCCACGGAGGGCAGATAATGCGGGGCCACAAAACGAAACGACGGGGCCATTGAGGGTAGCAACTGGGCCACGTAGGACAGCGAGGGGGCTACGAAAGGCGACAGCGGGGCCACGAAAGGCATGCACATGGGGCCACGATGGGCGCGAACGAGCGGGGGCCACGAAGGGCATACGTATATTGGGCCGCGGAAAGCAAGGACGGGGCCACTAAGGGCAGCAACGGGGACACGAAGGGCAGCGAGGGGGCCACAAAGGGCGACAGCGGGGCCACGAAGGGCATGCATATGGGGCCACGACGGGCGCGAACGAGCGGGTGCCACGAAGGGCATCCGTATATGGGGCCACGAAGGGCAGCAAGGGGGCCACGACGGGCTGCCACGGGGTCACGAATGGCAGCGAGGGGGCCACGAAGGGCTGCAACGGGGCCACGAAGGGCAGCGAGAGGGCCACAAAGGGCTGCAACGGGGCCTCGAAGGGCAGCGAGGGGGCCACGAAAGGCAGCAACGGGGCCACGAAGGGCAGCAACGGGGCCACGAAGGCGTGCAACGGGGCTGCGAAGGGCAGCAAAGGCCACGAAGGGCTGCAACGAGGCCACGAAGGGCAGCGAGGGGGGCCACTGAGGGCAGCAACTGGGCCACGTAGAACAGCGAGGGGGCCACGAAAGGCGACAACGGGGCCACAAAAGGAATGCACATGGGACCACGACGGGCGCGAACGAACGGGCGCCACGAAGGGCATACGTATATTGGGCCGCGGAAGGCAAGGACGGAGCCACGAAGGGCTGCAACTGAGCCACGAAACAAAGCCTGAGGGCAGCAACGCGGCCACGAAGGGCAGCGAGGGGGTCAGGAAGGGCGACAGCGGGGCGGGAGCACCGATCCTGAGTAAATTGTGGGGAAATCTCTGGTTGGAGCGGGGGTCCTGAATAAATTTCGACGAAGTCTCAGGCGGGAGCCGTTGTTGTTGTAACCCGGGGGCCAGGGACGCAGTTTGAGCATCAAGACTTCCCCTGTCAAAAAAAAACGAGTGCGAGCGTCCAGGGGCACATATTGTTATAGAGAAAAACAGCATGCACAGGTGAGGGGGAACAACAATATTTGTTCATAAATGAGGGCTCAACAACAACAGCAACAACAACAACAAGAACAACAGCAACAACAACAACAACAACAATCACTTTACCCGAACGCTCAGTGTTCTCACCAGTGCCAGGGTTTTCATGCGACGCCAGCCAATACCCCCACTTTGTGGGGGGGCAGTGCAAGCTCTACCCAATATCCACACGACTCTTCGCCACCACCCACACCCAGCTTCCCGCCCTATGACGTTCGGACACTTCACTTCGTGGCCTGCGGACGACCGTGGCTACTACACTGGCGTGGAGTACACACCCACAGAAGTTGTTAGGACAGCGCGCGCGGGTGGAAATTTTGAAAAGTCGTGCAGGTGTTTTTCGAGGACCTACGGTGCGATTCGTGTGATTTAATGATGCGCGGTGCTAAAATTCTTAAGAACCCAATGGTTTTTGGAGATTTCGGCGTGCGCGCGCGAAGAAAAAACGAATGTGTCCCGCATGGTATTATTTGACAGGGATGATGGCCCTGGCAGGTGCGCAACCGTTGTCGCAGAAGTTCGAAAAAGTTGCTCGCAAAAGCCCGTTTGACAGAAATGTTTTAAAAAGTGTTGGGTTTCCTACGAATCCGCAAGAGCGCGCGGGATGAGATTTTGACATTGTTTTGTTGAAAAACCATTGGTTTTTTGATGTTTTTATGTTGAAATCGTTCCGAACACTAAGCTTTTGGAAGGATTTCGTCTTGCGCGCGCGAATGTCCACTTTACCTTATTTTTTGCAAAAGGATTCCTTGAAATTTGATTATATTAGAACAAGAAATGTGATTTTATAGTGTTTTTTGCAAGGGAAAGCGGGGGGGAACAAAACAACCGGATCTTGATCACATCGAATTACCTGAGGCTTCCTCACGAAAGTGATGAAAATGTAGCTGCGGCCTAGGCGGCGCAGGGGGGCCGTGCACCAGGGGTCCCAACAATAATTATTCTTGAGAATTAATAATGTTCAACAACAACAACAACAGCAACAGCAACAGCAACAGCAACAGCAACAGCAACAACAACAACAATAACCACAACCACAACCACAACCACAACCACAACCACAACCAAAGCAACAACAACAACAACAACAACAACAACACCAACACCAACAACAATCATTTAAGACTGGGGACACTCCGTTCTCACCAGTGCCAGGGTTTTCATAGGAGGCGGGCAATACCCCCACTTTGTGGGGGGCCGGTTCAAGCTCTACCAAATTTCCAAACGACTCTTCGCCACCACCCACACCCAGCTTCCCGCCCTATGACGTTCGGACACTTCACTTCGTGCATGCGGACGACCGTGGCTACTATTCAGGGCCCCGCGGCCGACGACGACGGCGTGCGCGCGCGAAGAAAAAACGAATGTGTCCCGCATGGTATTATTAGACAGGGATGATGGCCCTGGCAGGTGCGCAACCGTTGTTGCAGAAGTTCGAAAAAGTTGCTCGCAAAAGCCCGTTTGACAGAAATGTTTAAAAAGTGTTGGGTTTCCTACGAATCCGCAAGAGCGCGCGGGATGAAATGTTGACACTTTTTTTTGAAAAACCATTGGTTTTTTGATGTTTTTATGTTAAAATCGCTACGAAAACTAAGGTTTTGGAAGGATTTCGTCTTGCGCGCGCGAATGTCCACTTTACCTTATTTTTTGCAAGGGATTCTTGAAGTTTGGTTATGTTAGAACAAGACATGTCATTTTATATTGTTTTTTGACAGGGAAAGCGGGCGTCAACAAAACAACCGGATCCGGACTCCCCCGTTTTGCCTGAGACTTCCTAACGAAAATGATGAAAATGTGGCTGCGGCCTAGGCGCGGCGGGGGGGGCGCGCACCAGGGGCCTCAACAATAATTATTCTTTAGAATAAATAATGTTCAACAACAACCTCAACAAACACAACAACAACAACAACAACAACAACAATCATCACTTTACCCGAACGCTCAGTGTTCTCACCAGTGCCAGGGTTTTCATGCGACGCCAGCCAATACCCCCACTTTGTGGGGGGGCAGTGCAAGCTCTACCAAATATCCACACGACTCTTAGCCACCACCCACACCCAGCTTCCCGCCCTATGACGTTCGGACACTTCACTTCGTGGCCTGCGGACGACCGTGGCTACTACACTGGCGTGGAGTACACACCCACAGAAGTTGATAGGACAGCGCGCGCGGGTGGAAATTTTGAAAAGTCGTGCAGGTGTTTTTCGAGGACCTACGGTGCGATTCGTGTGATTTTATGATGCGCGGTGCTAAAATTCTTAAGAACCCAATGGTTTTTGGAGATTTCGGCGTGCGCGCGCAAAAAACGAATGTGTCCCGCATGGTATTATTTGACAGGGATGATGGCCCTGGCAGGTGCGCAACCGTTGTCGCAGAAGTTCGAAAGAGTTGCTCGCAAAAGCCCGTTTGACAGAAATGTTTAAAAAGTGTTGGTTTTCCTACGAATCCGCAAGAGCGCGCGGGATGAGATTTTGACATTTTTTTGTTGAAAAACCATTGGTTTTTTGATTTTTTTATGTTGAAATCGCTCCGAACACTAAGCTTTTGGAAGGATTTCGTCTTGCGCGCTGAAAACGACAAATGTTCCCACTTACCCTTCTTTTTCGCCAAAAGGATTCTTAATTTTGATATTTATATTAGAACAAGAAAACGTCATTTTAATAGTGTTTTTTTGCAAGGGAAAGCGGGGGGGAACAAAACAACCCCGTGATCCTTGATCACATCGAATTACCTGAGGCTTCCTCACGAAAATGATGAAAATGTAGCTGCGGCCTAGGCGGCGCAGGGGGGCCGTGCACCAGGGGTCCCAACAATAATTATTCTTTAGAATTAATAATGTTCAACAACAACATTAACAACGGAAAAGTGTACACTCCGGCCCTGGGCAGGGCCGGAGCCTCCGGTGTCACTCCCCCGGTGGAAGGGCGCACACTCCAGCCCCGTCCTGAGACGCTGTGTGACGACAACTTCTCCGGCCCTGCGAGAGGCCATCAGCGGCGGTGTCGCGCCGCGGTGGGAAAGCGTACACTCTGGCCCCGTGTGCACCGTCATCTGCGCTGTTCCCTCCACAGAAAACGCTCCTCGTGCGCTACCCCCTTTTCGTCCCCGTGTGCAGCTAAGACACCCTCAGGGACCCTCACGACTCCATACGAAAGCTAAAGACTCCCTCAGAAGCCCCTGAGGGGCCCTCGGAAGCCCCTTCGGGAAAGCTCAAGGGAACCCCATTCAGGGAATCCTCCAGAAACCCTAGGGGCTCCTCAGGAAGTACAATGAAATCCTCAAGAGACCCGCAAGGAGCCCTCCGAAACCCCAAAGGAATCCCCAAGAATCCCGAGGATGTCGTCAGGAGCCCCTTAGGGAATCCCCAGGAACCCCTTGGGAATGCTCGGGAATCCGTAGGGAATCCTCAGGAACCCAAAAGAGAATCCTCAGGAACCCAAAAGGAATTGTCAGGACCCCCTAAGGAATCCTCTGGACCCCCATAGGGGATCCGCAGGAATCCCTAGGGAACCCTCAGGGATGCCTAGGGAATCTTCAAAAAAACCTCATCGGGAATCCTCCAAAACCCCTTTTATGGACTCCGTAGGACCCCCCAGGGCATCCTCAGGAATCCCGAAGGAATCCTATGGAATCCCTAAGAAATCCGCAGGAACCCTTAAAGGGAATCCCCAGGAATCTTTAGAGAATGCACCGGAACCCCTTGGGAAACCTCAGAAATCCTTAGACCATCCCCAGGAGCCCCGAGGGCATCCTCAGGACCCCCTGGGGGGAGTAGGAGGGGGGGGTCCTCAGGACCCCCTAGGGGGGCCCCAGGAACCCCTGGGGAAGACTCAGGAGCCCCTAAGGATTCCGCAAAGGAAAAACTCTGGAATCCTCCAAAACCCCCCCAGGAGTCCTTCGGAGACCCTTTGGGGATCCTTTGGAATCCCAGCGGGGTCCTCGAGGAATCATGAGGAATCCTGGGAATCCTGAAGAATGCTCAGGAATCCTGAGGAATCCTGACGGGCACCCTGAAGGGATCCTGAGGAATCATGAGGGATCCTAAGGAGTCCGCAGGCGTCCTGAGGAGGCATGGTGGATCCTGAGGAACCCTGAAGTGTCCTGAGGAAGCCTTGGGGTTCCTGAAGAACTCGAAAATATCCTGAAGAATCCTGAGAAGCCCAACGGAATCCTGAGAAACCCATGGGGAGACCCTGAAGAATCATTTGGGATCCCAAGGATTCCTGGAGGATCCTAAGGAATCCTGGGGACTCCGGAAGGAGCCTGGGGAATCATGAAGATCCTGAGGAATCCTCAGGAGTCCCGCGGCATGGCTCCTGAGGAATCCCGAGGAATCCTGAGGGTCCTAAGGAATCCTTGGGGATCCTAGAGAGTCCGGAGGTGTCCTCAGAAATTCAAAGGAATCCTGAGGGATTCGCGGAAATCCTGGGGAAACCTCTGGAAACGCGCCAGGAATGCCGACCCCTTCTCCGGCCCCGTGAGGCACCTTGCGCTGCCGACCCAGTGCCAGCCCCTTTTCTGGACCCGTGAGGCAAGCCCTCGGTTGCTGGAGCTTTGCTTGCCCTTAATGATAAGCACTTGAGATTTGAGAGAACAAGAAGATCTCAACAACAAGCCGGGGCTGGTGTCAACGCCTTCCCGAACAACAACAACAACAACAACAACAACAACAATCATTTAAGACTGGGGACACTCCGTTCTCACCAGTGCCAGGGTTTTCATAGGAGGCGGGCAATACCCGCACTTTGTGGGGGGGCCGGTTCAAGCTCTACCAAATTTCCAAACGACTCTTCGCCACCACCCACACCCAGCTTCCCGCCCTATGACGTTCGGACACTTCACTTCGTGGCCTGCGGACGACCTTGGCTACTACACTGGCGCATGGTTACAATGACTTCTTGTGGTAACATCTTGTGGAAACTAGCTTAGTATACGACTTATACCCCTGTTCCAACAATGGGCACGTGTACCGGGACGTTTTATTCTCGGCGGCCGAGTGCGCAACCTATGACGCAACCAATAGGGGGGCGTTTTATTCTCGGCGGCCGAGGGCGCAACATATGGCGCAACCGCAAGGGATTCTGGCCCCTGGCAGGCGCGCGAACCCCGTTGCAAGAGCGTGCGAAAGTAGCTCGCGCGAGCTCATGTAACATAAATGTAGGAAAACCATTGGTTGTTTTAGGATTCGGACAGCGCGCGCGGGTGGAAATTTTGAAAAGTCGTGCAGGTGTTTTTCGAGGACCTACGGTGCGATTCGTGTGATGTTATGATGCGCGGTGCTAAAATTCTTAAGAAGCCCAATGGTTTTTGGAGATTTCGGCGTGCGCGCGCGAAGAAAAAACGAAAGTGTCCCGCATGGTATTATTTGACAGGGATGATGGCCCTGGCAGGTGCGCAACCGTTGTCGCAGAAGTTCGAAAAAGTTGCTCGCAAAAGCCCGTTTGACAGAAATGTTTAAAAAGTGTTGGGTTTCCTACGAATCCGCAAGAGCGCGCGGGATGAGATTTTGACATTTTTTTTGTTGAAAAACCATTGGTTTTTTGATGTTGTTATGTTAAAATCGTTCCGAACACTAAGCTTTTGGAAGGATTTCGTCTTGCGCGCGCGAATGTCCACTTTACCTTATTTTTTGCAAGGGATTCTTGAAATTTGATTATATTAGAACAAGAAATGTCATTTTATAGTGTGTTTTGCAAGGGAAAGCGGGGGGGAACAAAACAACCGGATCTTGATCACATCGAATTACCTGAGGCTTCCTCACGAAAATGATGAAAATGTAGCTGCGGCCTAGGCGGCGCAGGGGGGGCGCGCACCAGGGGGCCCAACAATAATTATTCTTTAGAATAAATAATGTTCAACAACAACCACCACCACCACCACCACCACCACCACCACCACCACCACCACCACAACAACAACAACAACAACAACAACCACGACCACGACCACGACCACGACAGAAACAGCGACAGCAACAGCAACAGCAACGACAACAAGAACAACCACAACCACAACAACAACATCAGCAGCAGCAACAACAACAACAATAGCATCAACAACAACGACGACCACGACAAAGACGACGACGACGACGACATCAACAACAACAAGAACAACAACAACAACAACAACAACAATCATTTTACCCGAACGCGTGGTGTTCTCCCCAGTGCAGGGTTTTCATACGACACCAGGCAATACCCCCACTTCGTGGGGGGGCATTACAAGCTCTACCAAATATCCAACCGACTCTTCGCGACCACCCAAACCCAGCTTCCCGCCCTATGACGTTGGGACACTTCACTTCGTGGCGTGCGGACGACCGTGGCTACTACACTGGCGTGGGGTACACACCCACAGAACTTGGTCACGTATTCGGGGCGCGCATGTGCCCAGCATGGTGCAATTGTGCCATACAATACATAATACAGAGAGACGAATGTGTCCCGCATGGTATTATTTGACAGGGATGATGGCCCTGGCAGGTGCGCAACCGTTGTCGCAGAAGTTCGAAAAAGTTGCTCGCAAAAGCCCGTTTGACAGAAATGTTTAAAAAGTGTTGGGTTTCCTACGAATCCGCAAGAGCGCGCGGGATGAGATTTTGACATGTTTTTTGTTGAAAAACCATTGGTTTTTTGATGTTTTTATGTTGAAATCGCTCCGAACACTAAGCTTTTGGAAGGATTTCGTCTTGCGCGCGCGAATGTCCACTTTACCTTATTTTTTGCAAGGGATTCTTGAAATTTGATTATATTAGAACAAGAAATGTCATTTTATAGTGTTTTTTGCAAGGGAAAACGGATTACAACAAAACAACCGGATCTTGATCACCTCGAATTACCTGAGGCTTCCTCACGAAAATGATGAAAACGTGGCTGCGGCCTAGGCGCGGCGGGGGGGGCGCGCACCAGGGGGCCCAACAATAATTATTCTTTAAAATTAATAATGTTCAACAACAACAACAACAATCATTTTACCCGAACGCGTGGTGTTCTCCCCAGTGCCAGGGTTTTCATACGACACCAGGCAATACCCCCACTTCGTGGGGGGGCATTACAAGCTCTACCAAATATCCAAACGACTATTCGCGACCACCCAAACCCAGCTTCCCGCCCTATGACGTTGGGACACTTCACTTCGTGGCGTGCGGACGACCGTGGCTACTACACTGGCGTGGGGTACACACCCACAGAACTTGGTCACTATTCGGGGCGCGCATGTGCCCAGCATGGTGCAATTGTGCATACAATACATAATACAGAGAGACAGAGAGAGAGACAGAGAGCAGACAGAGAGAGAGACAGAGAGAGCGGAGTTGGTCACATTTTTGGGTCAAGTTCCTGGGATGATGGGAATACACAACTCTGTTACATTTGATAGTGTGCACGACACACATGAGATGATACGTACTCGCAAGATAGTTGGTCACATTTGTGGAATTCCTGGGCGGATGTGGGGATACACAAATACCTTTGTTACCAGTGCTAGACATGGTACAGACACTGAGAGAGAGAAGGCGAGACAGAGGAAGAGAGCGGGAGAGAGAGAGAGAGACAAAGAGAGAGAGACAGAGAGAGAGGAGTTCGTCACATTTTTAAATCAAATTCCTGTGCCGAAGTGGGAATACGCAAAAGCATCAGTTGCATATGACCCGTAGGGTACATGGTACACATGATCATGGTACGTACGCACAAGATGGTTGATCACATCTTTAGGGCAAATTCCTGAGGGATGTGGGAATACACAAGAGAGAGAGACGATATGGTTTTCCCGATGGTTGTCTCGATGGTTGTCCCGATGGTTGTCCTGATGATCGTGGTTGTCCCGATCGTCGTCCCCATGGTTGTCCCGATAGTTGTCCTGATGGTTATGGTTGTCCCGTTCGTTGTCCACATGATTGTCCCGCTGGTTGTCCCGATGGTTGTTCGGATGGTTGTCCCGATGGTTGTCCCGATGGTTGTCGCGATGCTGCCATACTTTCTTTTTCTATCGCCCAGCCTCGGCGAACAGTGCCGGCGGGGGAACAGGGAGCATACTGCCAGAGCGCACTCATACTGTCATGAGCGGCCAAGGGCATGCGGCATACGGAACGGCACTCATACTGTCATGAGCGGCCAACGGCATACAGCCTACAGACGCGAAGGCTCCTCCTCCTGGGTCCCGTCCGTGATGGCGCCAATCCGCGGCGATACCTGAGGCTGGACAGGTGGCAGCACGGAGGCCATACGCGTCGCAATGGCGACATCAGGGATGTGTCCGAGCACGATGCTCATACGCCTGCTCGCGGATGCCGGGCCCGTGGCTGCGAGAGGAAATACCGCCAAGACGCCCGGGACCTGCACCGTGATACCGAGGTCCAGTCGGTAGTCCATTAGATTCCCATGCGGCGACTGGCCCCACGGTCGGTATACGTCCTGGTGCCACCATTGGTCCTGTGTCGGGTATACCCCGGGCTCGCCCGCGGCAACCCACAGTGCCATACCCTGCGGCTCATACCCCATGGATGGCGCGTGAATGGCGATGAATACGTCCAAGCTCATCAAGGCCCTATACGAAAGCCCCGATACGACCTCGGCGTGAACGCGAATACGAAGTCGATCCAAGATCCTGCGAAGGCCGGCATACATCCACTCGCCGTGCCGGACGAATACGTCGCGTGTCCAGTCACGTATGCCGGCGGAAGTAGCTCGCGCGAGCTCATGTAACATAAATGTTGGAAAACCATTGGTTGTTTTAGGATTCGGACAGCGCGCGCGGGTGGAAATTTTGAAAAGTCGTGCAGGTGTTTTTCGAGGACCTACGGTGCGATTCGTGTGATTTTATGATGCGCGGTGCTAAAATTCTTAAGAACCCAATGGTTTTTGGAGATTTCGGCGTGCGCGCGCGAAGAAAAAACGAATGTGTCCCGCATGGTATTATTTGACAGGGATGATGGCCCTGGCAGGTGCGCAACCGTTGTCGCAGAAGTTCGAAAAAGTTGCTCGCAAAAGCCCGTTTGACAGAAATGTTTAAAAAGTGTTGGGTTTCCTACGAATCCGCAAGAGCGCGCGGGATGAGATTTTGACATTTTTTTGTTGAAAAACCATTGGTTTTTTGATGTTTTTATGTTAAAATCGCTCCGAACACTAAGCTTTTGGAAGGATTTCGTCTTGCGCGCGCGAATGTCCACTTTACCTTATTTTTTTGCAAGGGATTCTTGAAATTTGATTATATTAGAACAAGAAATGTCATTTTATAGTGTTTTTTGCAAGGGAAAACGGATTACAACAAAACAACCGGATCTGGACCCCATCCACTTTTCTGAAGCCTTCGCGAAAAAATGATGAAAATGTAGCTGCGGCCTAGGCGCGGCGGGGGGGCCGTGCACCAGGGGTCCCAACAATAATTATTCTTTAGAATTAACAATGTTCAACAACAGCAGCAGCAGCAACAGCAACAACAACAGCAACAGCAACAACAACAACAACAACAACAACAACAATAACGACGACGATAACAACCGCAACAATCAGTTTACCCTCATGCGCGATGTTTCCACACGAAGCATGCGACCATCATGATAACCGTCCACATCATGGGGGACTCTTGTTCTATAGCGGGGTCCGTTATTCCCATTCCCAGATCTCCAGCCCAATGAGGTCTTGCAAACACCTCCTCCGAGGAATTTCAACATATACCGCCTCGAAAATACATGCCCGCGCGCTGCTGCGCCGATGCGAGACCGCCAGTGGAACCCCAGCGAAGGGTAAAGCACAAGGGAATATCGAACGACAGGATTGCCTTTGTGGGGATGGGGGCTGTCGGCGGTGAGGCGAGGACCTGGCCCTGAATAGAAAGGGAGGAAGTCTCGAGCATTGCTGCTGTTGTTGCTGGGAGCGGCGCCAATTCAAAAAAGAATAGAGCGCCAGTCCAGCGTAAAACGGAAGGAAGCCTCGGGCGGGAACGCTGGTTTTGTTGGGACGGCGGCTTTCGGCGGCGAGAAGGAACACCGCCCTGAGTAAGAAAGGAGGAAGCCTCGAACGGGAGCCGTGGTTCTGTCGGGACGGGGGCTGTCGACGGCGAGGAACAGCACCGTCCCGAGGAAAAAGAAAGGAAATCTCGAGCGGGAGCGTTGTTCTTACTAGGAGCGGCGCCAATTCAAAAGAAAGTAAGGCACCAGTCCAGCGTAAAACGGAAGGAAGTCTCGGGCGGGAAGACTGGTTTTGTCGGGGCGGCGGCTTTCGGCGGCGAGGAACGCCGCCTTGAGTAAGAAGGGGAGCATCGAGCGGGAGCCGTGGTTTTGTCGGGACGGGGTTTGTCGGCGGCGAGGAACAGCACCGTCTTGAGGAAAAAGGAAGCCTCGAGCGGGAGCGTTGTTCTTGCTGGGAGCGGCGCCAACTCAAAAGAGAGTAGGGCGCCAGTCCAGCGTAAAACACAAGGAAGTCTCGGGCGGGAACGCTGGTTTTGTTGGGACGGCGGCTTTCGGCGACGAGGAGGAGCACCGCCTTGAGTAAAAAAGGGAGGAAGCCTCGAGCGGGAGCGTTGTTTTTGCTGGGGGCGGCGCCGATGATAGAAAGACTAGCGCGCCAGTCCAAGGTAAAAATGGGAGGAGGTCTCGAGCGGGAGCGCTGGTTTTGTTAGGACGCTGGCTTTCGGCGGCGAGCAAGAACACCAGCCCTGAGTAAAAAAAGAGGACGTCTCGGGCGGGAACGTTGTTGTTGTTGTTGTTGTTGGGGGGCCGGTTTGGGCGGTCCCCCAAACCGCTCGAACGTGAGCCTCATGTTCAATGAAAATGTAGCCGGCGCCTCGGCGAGACCGCCACGGCGCCTATAAGGGGTCCAACAATAATAATTGTTGAGTAATTAACATTCAACAACAACAACAACAACAACAACAACAATCATATAAGACTGGGGACACTCCGTTCTCACCAGTGCCAGGGTTTTCATAGGAGGCGGGCAATACCCCCACTTTGTGGGGGGGCCGGTTCAAGCTCTACCACATTTCCAAACGACTCGTCGCCACCACCCACACCCAGCTTCCCGCCCTATGACGTTCGGACACTTCACTTCGTGGCCTGCGGACGACCTTGGCTACTACACTGGCGCATGGTTACAATGACTTCTTGTGGTAACATCTTGTGGAAACTAGCTTAGTATACGACTTATACCCCTGTTCCAACAATGGGCACGTGTACCGTTTTCCGACGTTTTTAACGTTTCTGTACCACACAAGCCAAGACCCTTATTTTGACTGGTATCACGTGCGTGGCGCCAGCATACCACAGGACTTGTTTCCGTTGTTGCGAGACGATATATGCTCATTCTTGTTCTGTGGTTCTCGTTCCGGCCTCAATGTGCAATACTGGCTCACTCGTCGACGAAATACACGTGACTACCTCTCTCTGGTTGGAGGTCCTGATGGTTGTGGTTGTCCCGATAATTGTCGCGATGAGTGTCCCGATGATTATCCCGATTGTTGTTCCGATGGTTCTCCCGATGGTTGCCCCGATGGTATTATTTGACAGGGATGATGGCCCTGGCAGGTGCGCAACCGTTGTCGCAGAAGTTCGAAATAGTTGCTCGCAAAAGCCCGTTTGACAGAAATGTTTAAAAAGTGTTGGGTTTCCTACGAATCCGCAAGAGCGCGCGGGATGAGATTTTGACAATTTTTTGTTGAAAAACCATTGGTTTTTTGATGTTTTTATGTTAAAATCGCTGCGAACACTAAGGTTTTGGAAGGATTTCGTCTTGCGCGCGCGAATGTCCACTTTACCTTAGTGTTTGCCCAGCAGCTCCAAAGGGATTCTTGAAATTTTGATTATATTAGAACAAAATTTCATTTTATAGTGTTTGGAAAACGGATTACAAACTAAACAACGGATCTGGATCACATCGGTTTACCTGAGGTCCTCACGAAAATGATGAAAATGTAGCCTCGGCCTAGGCGGCGAATGGGGCTGCAACGACAGGGGGCCCAACAATAATATTCTTAAATAAATAATTTCAACACAATTACTAGGCACGTGGGACACTCCGTTCTCACCAGTGCCAGGGTTTTCATAGGAGGCGGGCAATACCCCCACTTTGTGGGGGCCGGTTCAAGCTCTACCAAATTTCCAAACGACTCTTCGCCACCACCCACACCCAGCTTCCCGCCCTATGACATTCGGACACTTCACTTCGTGGCCTGCGGACGACCTTGGCTACTACACTGGCGCATGGGTACAATGACTTGTTGTGGTAACATTTTGTGGAAGCTAGCTTAGTATACGACTTTCCCCCCTGCAATTGAAGATTTCGGCGTGCGCGCGCGAAGAAAAAACGAATGTGTCCCGCATGGTATTATTTGACAGGGATGATGGCCCTGGCAGGTGCGCAACCGTTGTTGCAGAAGTTCGAAAAAGTTGCTCGCAAAAGCCCGTTTGACAGAAATGTTGAAAAAGTGTTGGGTTTCCTACGAAATCCGCAAGAGCGCGCGGGATGAAATGTTTGACTTTTTTTTTTGAAAAACCATTGGGTTTTTCATGTTTTTATGTTAAAATCGCTACGAAAACTAAGGTTTTGGAAGGATTTCATCTTGCGCGCGCGAGTGTGCACTTCGTGTCATTTGTTGCAAAGGATTCTTGAAGTTTGGTTATGTTAGAACAAGACATGTCATTTTATATTGTTTTTTGACAGGGAAAGCGGGCGTCAACAAAACAACCGGATCCGGACTCCCCCGTTTTGCCTGAGACTTCCTCACGAAAATGATGAAAATGTGGCTGCGGCCTAGGCGCGGCGAGGGGGGCGTGCACCAGGGGGCCCAACAATACTTATTCTTTAGAAGTAATAATATTCAACAACAACAACAACAACAACAACAACAACAACAACAACAACAACAGTAACAGCAACAGCAACAGCAACAGCAACAGCAACAGCAACAGCAACAGCAACAGCAACAGCAGCAACAACAGCAACAACCGCAACAACAACCACCACCACCACCACCACAACAACAACAACCACAACAACACCACTTGTAAGACTGTTCGCTCTTTATCTGCTCGCGTGCCTTTCAACACATATACCCGCCCTCTGCGTAGTCGATCGTACCCCCTTGCGGGTCTATCTTCCGTACCTGCCACATGTACTTGGAGCAGCTCCTAACACAGCGGATGGGAGGGAGGATGGAAGGAATGAACAAGGGCGAGGGAGAAGGATGGAGGAAGAGAGAGATTTGCGGGGGGGGGTAGGACCAGAAAAGAAGTGGCAGAACCAAACGGGCGGATCGGGCAGGTAGACCCTAACGAACGAATCGGGAAGGCGGGCCCAGGCGGCCCGATCGAGCAGGCGGGTCGCTGAAGCATCAGCCCTGCATGAATCGCGAGAAAGTCTCGAGCGAGAGCGCCACTCCCAAGTAAATCACTAGGAAGCCCTGCGTGATTCCTGAGTGTCGAAGGCTCGGCGTCCCAATACAGTGCGAAGACGTCCCACGCGATAGCGCGATTCCTGATTACATTGCGAGGAAGGAACGCGCAAGATCCCGATTTTGAATAAATTGTGAAGGAGTAACTGAAAGAAAAAATGTTTAAAAAAAGGTGCACCAGAAGGTGGGATCAATAATGATTGCGAATTAGAAATTTGAGCTCAACGCAACAGCGCAACAACAGTCCGCACCGCGGAACCCCGCTCCAGCCACGCGCCCAGGGACCGCGAATGACCCCTCGGACCACGCACTCTGCTGTGGTGCAGGCTCGGTGGAGCAAAGCCTTGCGGTGCAGCGCATGTGTGGCGCAGGCTGTGCGGTGCAAGCCCCTCGGTGCAGTCTGCGTGGTGTGAGCTACGCGGTGCTGAGCGTGCGGTGCGGCCGCGGACGCGAACGGGGGCCGCTGGGCCCGCCGACGGGCCCTTGCACAAGACAACAAGGGAGGGGCGACGCACGAGCACGACGGGGCCGCCGGGCCCCGCAGACGGGCCCCACTCCTCGGACGAGAAGGAAGTCGGGAGGCAACTGCTGGGAGGCGTTCGTGGGAAGGGCAGGGGGGCATCAGGCCCCATTTGGGGGCTGTTGCGCCGGACTCGGCCGCGGATTGATTGAGCGGGATTAAGCCGACTCAGCGGGATCCAGCGGGATCAAGCGGGACCAGGCCGAATCAAGCCGGATTTCGGACCAGGGCAAAGTCCGAATTTTGACCTCCCAGGAGTTGCATCCGAAAATAAGAGCCTCTAAGTGCAAACACTGTCTGGGGAACATAGCCATAAAGCCCACCTCGGTGATGATACCCCCCTTGGCCGGGTTCTTGAACACGCTGCTCGACTGCCAGCCGTCGGAGTACCAGTGCGTGTCCACGACCTCGGTGTCCTCGTTGTCATCCCAGCAGCTGATCACTGGCTGGTCCGGGTTCTGTGCCTTCGCCCACCCGAAACCGGCGTCGCGCAGCTTCAGCGAGAACGGGTTCCTGACACCCCCGCCCCACTGGTGGCACAGGACGCGATGGGAAGAATTGTTCCAGCTCGAACCCGTATATCCGGGCGTTGCGATTTTTTCGGACCGTACGCTTTCGCCCCCAATGCTGGGCCCCGGGACCATCACAGATCCATCCGGCTGGATAAATGCCGCAGGAAGATTGGGTCTGGGCCTCCGGTCGTGATTGCTCGCACTGTTCCATGTTTTCGCAACGTCGGATCTCAGGGAACAACCCACGAACAGCAGCTGCCATGAACGCCTCTGTCACCGAGGTTTGCTGCGCATTGCAGCGTTGTGATTGCAGAGCGCCGTCGCTGAAGGGCTGTAGGAGCTTAGGCCCGCGAAGGAACAGTGAGAAAGACGCGTGGGCGTGACGGGAAGAAGTGGCGAGGGGAGAACACGGAAAGCCCAAGCAACGTCGCTGGCAATTTGAAGGCAATGTTCGCGACCAGCTGAACAGCACGCGCTGCTGCCCTGATGCAGGCAAGATCGCGCCTTTGGAATGGAGCTGTGCGAATAGAAACAACGTGGTCGCACCCTAGTGTAAGTCTACAGCCGTTGCTGCTGCCAAGATGGCCCCATGACGGCCCAAGAGGCCTCCAAGACGGCCCCAAGAAGGCCCAAGGGGCCTCCAAGACGGCTAAAATGCCATCCAAGACGGCTCAGATGGCCCCAAAGACAAGACGGCCCAAGATGCACCCCAGACGGCCTAACATGGCCTCAGGATGGCCCAAGACGGCCCAAGAGGCCCAAAAGATGCCTCCAAGACGGCCCAAAAGGCGTCCAGGAGGTCTTCCAGGAGGACACGACGAGGCCAAAATCATTGATTAGCCTAAGGTGTTCGAACGATGTTGGCATTTGCCACCCCGACGGCTCAAGACGGCGCAAGAGGCCCCCAATATCGCCCAAGAGGCCTCCAATATGGCCCCATGACGGCCCTAAAGGCTCCCCCAAGAGGGCCCCAAAACGGCCCAAGGGGCCTCCAAGACGCCCAAGATGGCCTCTAAGAACCCCTGATATGCCCCAAGAGGGCCCCAAGACGACCCAGAGAGGCCCCCAAGGCGGCGTCCGACGGCGTCAGACAAGCCAGGAACGCCCAAAGACTGCCAAAGAGGCCCCCAAGAAGCCCCCAAAGGCCCCCCCCAAACACCCTCCAAGAGGCCCCCAGGAAGCTCCCAGCAGGCCCCAAGAGTGCCCCAAGAGGCGCCCAAGAGGCCTCCTCCTCCTCCTCCTCCTCCTCCTCCGCCTCCTCGCTCCTCCCGCCTCCTCCTCCTCCGCCCTCCTCCCTCCTCCTCCTCCTCCTCCTTCCTCCTCCTCCTCCTCCTCCTCCTCTCCTGCCTGCCTCCTCCCCTCCGCTCCTCCTCCTCCTCCTCTTCCTCTCCTCCTTCCTGCCTCCCGCCTCCTCCTCCTCCTCCCGCGTGCCTCCTCCTCTCCGCTCCGCCCTCCTCCCTCCCTCCCTCCTCCCTCCCTCGCCTCCCTCCCTCCATCCCTCCCGGTTCCCTCCTCCCGGGTCCTCCCATCCTCCCTCCTCCCTCCGGCCTCCCTTCCTCCCTCCCCTCCCTCCTCCCTCCTCCCTCCTCTTCCTCCTTCCCTCGCTCCCTCCTGTCCCTCCTCTCCTCCTCCCCCTCCCCTCCTCCCTCCTCCCTCCCTCCCGGTCCTCCCTCCTCCCCCTCCCTCCTCGCCTCCTCCCTCCTCCCTCCTCCTCACTCCTCCTCCTCCTCCTCCTCCTCCTCCGCCTCCGTCCCTCCTCCTCCTCCACTCCTCCTTCCCCCTCCTCCTCCTCCCCCTCCCCCCCCTCCTTCCTCCTTCCTCCTCCTCCTCCTCCTCCTCCTCCTCCGCCTCCTCCTCCCCTCCTCCTCCTCCTCCTCCTCCTCTCCGCCTCCCCTCCTCCCCCTCCACCCCTTCCCCCTCCTCACTCCTCCCGCCTCCTCCTCATCCTCCTCCTCCTCCTCCTTCCGCCTCCGCCTCCTCCTCCTCCTCCTCCTCCTCCTCCTCCTCCTCCTCCTGCCTCCTCCTCCTCTCCTCCGCCTCCTCCCTCCTCCTCCTCCTCCTCCTCCTCCTCCTCCTCCTCCCCTCCTCCTCCTCCTCCTCCTCCTCCTCCTTCTCCTCCTCCTCCTCTTTTGTCCTCATCCACCCTCTCCTCCTCTTCTTGCTCCCACATGCGTTCCCCGAAGTCTGTCCAAACCGACTCGGGAAACAACTGGCCCGATAGTTTGGCCAAGCTCTGGCCCAGCTGTCGGCCACAGAGGCGTTTCTAAAGGGGCAGGGGACGGCGGTGATTCGCCGTAGGCGTCTTCGATATTGATATGTGAATATCGTTAGGTAGCTCCACGCATGCATGCATCGGTGCATGCGTATACGGCGTATGTCCGCCTATGTATATATTTACATATATATATACGTACAACATGCATGTCCATGAAAATAAACAGATACATATGCATATGCAGCTCTGTAGTTTTCTAAACACAGACACATCAATAGCACATACGGGCCAATACCTTCATGTGTCATACATGTATGTATGTGTACAAATGTACATGTGCGCACGTACAAACAACATGTAGGCCGAGGCATTGCATCTACATATTGTCCTAACTGTCCTTGCACTTCGGGGATCTTACTTGTGTTCTACGCAACTGGCCCTGAAGGTCGGTCTGGCGGATATGTAGTCGCCGTCGCCGCCCCGTCGCAGCCTCGTCGCAGCCCGTCGTCTGGGCCTGAAGGTCGGTCTGACGGCTATGTTGTCGCCGTCGCCACCCCGTCGCAGCCTCGTCGCCGCCCGTCGTCTGGGCCTGAAGGTCGGTCTGGCGGCTATGTTGTCGCCGTCGCCACCCCGTCGCAGCCTCGTCGCCGCCCGTCGTCTGGGCCTGAAGGTCGGTCTGGCGGCCATGCAATCGCCATCGCCACCCCGTCGCAGCCTCGTCGCCGCCCGTCGTCTGGGCCTGAAGGTCGGTCTGGCGGCTATGCGGTCGCCGGCGCCGCCCCGTCGCCGCCGTCGCCGCCTCGTCGCCACCGTCAGCTTGCAGCAGACAGGTTGCACCACACAGACTGCACCTCATAGATTGCACAACCTGTATTGCATCACATTGGTTTCACAACACTGATTCTCCTTTCTAAAAACAGAATAGGATCTACCCCCCCTGGAGTTATCACTTCACCTTTCGGGTATGTAAATCATGTATGATTCTGACCACATGTCCATCCTAAAAATGAAATCACAATTTCAAATGCCAACCGGTATCCCCCCCTGAGAATCCCTTTGTAAAAAACACTATACGATGATATTTTTGGTTCTACTAACATTACACGTTTCACGAATCCCTTGCAAAAAATGGGACGAAGTGCACACGAGCGCGTCGTCGCGCGCGCATGCCGAAATCCTTCAAAAACCTTCGGTGCCGGATGGATTCCGCAATCGAGTTTCCAAAAAAAAAAAAAAAACACCGGGTTTCGCAACACTGATTTGCCAAAAAAGCTTCCGCGCGAGCTCTTGCGAAATCTTAAGAAAACCACAGGGGTTTTCAAGATTTTTACAAAGTGCTACCAAACGAGCTTCGCGCGCGCGCATGTCGAAATCTGTCGAACGCCCTTGCGCGTGTGCCGTCGCGAGAATCCTCTGCAAAAAAAGAGACGAAGTGCAGACGCCCGCGTCGTCGCGGGCGTATGCCGAAAACCTTCAAAACCCATCGGTTTCGGAAGGATTTCAAAATCGTGTGTCCAAACAACATACAAAAACCCAAGGTTTCGCAACACGGATTTTCAACAAAAGCGTGCGCGCGCGCTCTTGCGTCGTCGTCGTCGTCGTCGTCGTCGTCCTCCCTCCTCCCGCGTCGTCGTCGTCGTCGCCTACGTCGTCCTCTGTCTTTCCTCGTGTTCGTCGTCGTCGTCCTCTTTGGCGTCGTGGTCGTTTCCGTCGTCGTTGTCGCCGTGGTCGTCCTTCCTCCTCCTCCTCCCTCGTCGTCGTCGTCCGTCCGTCGTCGGCGTCTCGTCGTCGTCCCTCCTATTTCGTCGCCGTCGTCGTCGTCGTCGTCGTTGTCGTCGTCGTCTTCCCTCCTCCCTCGTCGTTGTCGTCGTCGGCGTCGCCGTCCTTCCTCCTTCTTCGTCGTTCGCGTCGTCGCCGTCCTCTCTCCTCCCTCGTCGTTGTCGTCGTTGTCGTTGTCGCCGTCGTCGTCCTTCCTCCTCCCTCGTCGTCGCCTTCGTTGGCGTCGTCGTTGTCGTCTTCGTCGTCGTCGGCGTCGGCGTCGTTGTCGTCGTCGAAGTCGTCGGAGACGTCGTCGGTGTCGTCCTAATCGTTGTCGTCGGTGTCGTCGCAGTCGGTCTTAACAGATTTTGCAAACCAAGTTGCGGGTGGGTGGGTGGGATGTTTGCGCGATCAGTGGAGATGACGACTTCAAGTTCAGCAGAGTGTATTGCTCCACACAGATTGCACCACAGATATTGCACCACATAGATTGCACCATACATATTGCACCACGTAGATTGCACCACGTAGATTGCATTATGTACACACACATATATATGGATCCACAGACATTACACAACACAAGCTTATGTCATGAAACTTGCACTACACCGGTTGCACCACATAAACTCCGCAACCTAGATTGTATCACATATGTTGTACACAACCTACTGCACCACATAGATGGCACAGCAGATGTAGCACACCACAGGCTTCACCACATGGTTACACCACTCAGGTTGAACCACATAGATTGCACCACATAGATTGCAAACACCAGCTTGCTTCACATATAATGAACCACAAAGGTTGCACCATTTAGACTGCATCACATGTACTACACCACATTGCTTGCACCACATCGATTGCGCAGCATAGCTTGCATCACACAGGTTGCACCACAGATATTGAATCACATGAACTGCTTTATCTAGATTGCACAAGATAGTGTGTACCACACAGATTGCACTGCATTGATTGCACCACATCGACTGCACAGCATACATTGCACCACATACATTGCACACAAGAGGATGCACCACGTAGACTGCAAATTGTATGCCATACTATGCACAAAATTGGTTGCACAGCATAAATTGCACACCTTACATTGCACACAAAAGATTGCACAGCATAGATTGACACAACCTACATTGCCCACAATATGTTGTATAATATAGGTTGCACAAGGTCGATTGCAGACAACATATCGCACAACATATATTGCACCACACAACACAATGGAGAAATGGAACCATATAGTGCTTGCAACCTGTACTGCTAGAAAGACACTGTTTGGGGTCCACGCTGGGTAACATAGATGCACATATGTACATGTCCGTGTCCCTGTATCCCTCTCGTTCTATCTCTGTCTCTCTCTCTCTCTCTCTCTCTCTCTAACTATATATATATATATACTATCCCACGCCGTTCTCTGTCTCTGTCTCTCTCTCATTGTGTCCATCTCGCTCTCTCTCTCTCTCTCTCTTTGTGTTGTTCTCTCTCTCTCTCTCTTTCTCTCGTTCTCTCTTTTTTGTTATCTCTATCTCTCTCTCTCAAAACTATTCACCCACCAACCCTTCCAGGCGTTGCGACCAGGACTTCGAGCCAGATCCATCCGTGGCCAAAGGCTCTCACATACCCACGAAAGAAACAAACTAATCTCCCTTGCTCTTCCAACTCCTCCTCCTCCTTCTCCGCCTCCTCCTCCCTCCCCCTCCTCCTCATCCTCCTCTTCCTCCTCCCTCCTCCTCCTCATCATCATCATCCTCCGCCCTCATTCTCCTCCTCGCCTCCTCCTTCTTCTCCTCGCCTCCTCCTCGCCCCCTCCTCGCCTAGTCTTCGCCTCCTCCTCGCCTCCGCCTCCGCCTCCGCCTCCGCCTCCGCCTCCTCCTCCTCCTCCTCCTCCTCCTTCTCGCCTCCTCCTCCTCCTCCTCCTTCTCCTCGCCTCCTCCTCGCCTACTCCTCGCCTCCGCCTGCGCCTCCGCCTCCTCCTCCTCCTCCTCGCCTCCTCCTCCTCCTTTCCTGCCTCCTCCTCCCGTCTCCTCCTCCTATCCTCCTTCTTCCTCCTCCTCCTCCTCCTCCTCCTCCTCCTCCTCCTCATCCTCCTCCTCCTCCTCCTCTTCGCCTCCTCCTCGCCTCCTCCTCGCCCCTTCCTCGCCTCCGCCTCGGCCTCCGCCTCCGCCTCCGCCTCCGCCTCCGCCTCCGCCTCCGCCTCCTCATCCTCCTCCATCTCCTCCTCTTCCTCCTTCTCCTCCTCCTCCTCCTCCTCCTCCGCCTCCTCCTCCTCCTCTTCCTCCTCCCCCCATCCCCTCCCTTTCTGCGGCTCGTTGAAGACCTCGAACCACGCCACCCGTGCGTCCGAGCGGAAGGCGGAGACGATGCCCGTGACGTAGCCCTCGAACCGACCTGGCAGGCTCGCCCATAACCATCGCAAGGTAAGGCAGGCGTCGAGAGGGAGCACGTACACACACACACACACACATGTGCACTCACTTTTTTACGTCGGCGGCTAGGCAGAGTCACTGCTCTGGCGAGGAAGCGAAACGGGGCTGCCGTTCAGCGAATTGTGCCACCATGCATGAGGGGAGGAGAAGACAACGAAGCGACGGCTGAGAAGAGGAGGAAGCAGGCCGGGGCCGCTCGGGGGAACAACAAACACTTGCTGTGGTCGGTAGCCAGTCGCGCGGGGTCTTCACTGGGACCGACGCTCGGGAGCAGCGAACAAGCGTGGCCGCACGACATGGGAGGCAAGAGAAAACAAGGCGGACGAGGGAGGGAGGAAGCCGCGCGCGCGCGCCCAGAGCGCCCGACGGCGAGCGCGGCGGAAACGGCATCGACGGGGCATCCCCGGAGACAGCCTCGACGCAAGCCCCGCCAGAGAAGCCCGAAACCATTCAGTCCTGAAGACCACAAACTCACACGCTCACGGCCACCTCCTCCGAATCCTCCTCCTCATCATCATCGTCAGCATCATCATCATTATCAGCAGCAGCGGCAGCAGGATCAGCA
>CAUYUJ010018617.1:37500-70000 GCA_963575745.1 Prorocentrum cordatum
GCCTTGGGTCAGAGCGGCTGGTCGCAGAGCTGCCCTTCTCTCGCCGATCCTGTGGCGGTTGCTGCAGCGGGCCCTGGTCGGCGCGGTGTCTTTCCAGGACAATGCTCGCGCGGCGGCGCAGTACTCGGCGTCATCGATCGGCTGCCGAAGGCCGCCGTTGGCGAGTTGCCAGCCCGCAACGCGGGACTCTCGCAAGAGCGCAGCCGTACCTTCCCCTCAACTCCCATGGCGATCAGCAAGGCGTTGTTTGAAAAGCCCTTGCGTGAGCATCTGTTGGAATTTCCCCCGAGATTCGTGCGATGGCTGGCCACAAGGCCGCACCTGCGTGCCTCTTTCCTACTCGTCCAGCAGCAGCTCGGCCGGCGCCTCCCAGCAAGCGGCCGCCACGGACAAGGTGGACATCTCTTGGCGGCGCGCACAAGGGGGTGGGGGGGGGGGGGAGGGCTTCCTAGAAGCAGGCGCTGCTCCTTAGAAGGCGCCGGCTTGACATCTATAGATGAGGCCCGCGCCTCCAAGAGCAGGGTGCTTCAAGAAGCCTCCCCCCCCCCCCCCCCACCCCCCACCCCCCTCTGCGCGTGGCTGAATCTCCAAGGCCCGCCCGCGCACGAAGCCCCGACGGGTCCTGCGCCCAGGGAGCCGCCAGAACGGCCGGCGCCAGCGCGGCCTGGCCCCGGGAGGCCACGGACGCCCAGGCCGCAGCGGGACGCGGCACTGCGCCCCACTGCATCCTCGCCACCACAATCGCCCTCAGCATCATCATCGCCACTACCATCTTCGTCATCATCATCAGCAGCAGCATCATCGTCGTCATGAACGACGACAACAACACCACCATCATCAGCCTCACCCTCATCAGCAGCATCACAGCCACAGTCGTCGTCATCACAATCACACAGTGACCACATGACCGTCGCAATCAGCATCACGTCATCTGCATCAGCATCAGCATGATCAGCATCATCATCACGATTATGGCAACATCACCATCATGATCATCAGCATGATCATCATCATCAGCACCATCATCAGCATCATCAGCAGCATCATCGTCGCCATCATCATCACCACCGTCAGCAGCATCATCACAACCATCAGCATCACCACCATCATTGCCATCAACACAATCACCATCATCACCACCACCACCACCATCATCGTCACCGTCCGAATCACCATCTTCACCCTCAAATCTCTTCCTCACCCGTCCTCCCCCTCCTCCTCCCCCTCCTATGTTTTCTCCTTCCCTCCGTCGCGGCACGTTTCGGGTGATCAAAGTTCATAAGTCCACATACGCGACCTGCCCCAAGGCGGAATTGAAGGAGGAGGAAAAGCCAGGGGCAGGCATAGAACCAAAAAGAGGCGGCAAAGGGCACAGGCAGAGGCATGGGGCAGGCAGCAGGGGGAAGGGGCGGGGGGGTCTTCCTCCTGTCGCGGCGATAGTTCGGTCTGTGCCACGAGCCACACACTGACGGTGGCGAACAGCTGCAGAAGTGCGAAGAGCAGCGCGACGATAGTGTGCGCGGCATCCTCCTCCTCCTCCTCCTCCTCTCCTCCTCCTGATCCTCCTCCTCATCCTCCTCCTGGTTCTCCTCTGGCTCCTCCCGGAGCCTCTGGCTCCTCCAGCTCCTCCGGCTCCTCCTCCTCCTCCTCCTCCTCCTCCTCATCCTCCTCCTCCTCCTCCTCCTCCTCCTCCTCCTCCTCCTCCTCCTCCTCCTCCTCCTCCTCCTCCTCCTCCCCGTCCCGGACATGGTGCGACAGGGGCCTGCGCGCGCGGCGGAGGGAAGTGGGGCCTATGTCGGTCCGCTTCGCGTCCTGGGGGGCCGACACCCAGCACCCGTTGTGGACGCCCTTCCTCGGAGCGGCTGGGCAACACAAATTCGTGTCGTGACGCCTTGCTCGCTGGTTTCTGACACCGCGCGGATCGTTCTGTATCGAACGGTCGTGGCTTCTAGCAACCGACGTCGTTCAATTCTGGCCGAGTCCAGGCCGCCAACGGCCTTCAACCTTGAGAGCCCGCGATGACGTCGCTGCCCGCTGCCGCATCGACACGAGCCTCCCCAATGTACTGTCGAAGGCGAGGGTCGAAAGCCGAAGGACCGGTATGTCCGTATGACTGCCACATGCTGCGGCCACTGGTGTGAGAGAGAGGGCACATGCTGGGTTCTGGGACCTCAGGATGAAGACAGTTGTCAGGTGTTACGCCCTTCCAAAGTACAGGGGATGATAGCGGCCAAACGTTGTGAACATCTGGGCCCTGTGGGCTCAGATGTTACGAACGTCGACACCATGGGGTAAAGCAATCCCGCCAGCCCTCTGGGCGTAGGTGGTCCAACGAAATCTACCCTCCCTCTCCCCTCCCAGGGGTCTGGACGGGGGGGTCGCGAGTCCTCAAAGGGCCCTTTTTCGCTCAAGATGGCTCCAGGAGGGCAACCGATGCTCCAAGATGGCCCAAGAGGGCTCTAGATAGCGCTTAAGATGGCCCAAGGTAGCTCGAGATGACCTCCACCATGCCTCCAAAACGCCGCCAGAGGGCCACACGACTGTTCCAGATGCCCTCAAAGACCCCTCCCGGCCTCCCCGAGAAGCCAAAATCTGTTAAAAACCGGAGGAAAGTCCGTGGCTGTTGCCTTCTCCTCCCGCCCCCACGCGGCCACCAGGGATGGCCCAAATAGCAGGAGAGCCCAGAATCGAATCGATAAGTCGGATCGGCGATCGAAATGAATCGGATCGGCGGGAATCGGCAGTCGAGTCGGGAAAAGTCGAATCGGCGGAAATTGACAGCCGAATATGCCTCCAATAAAAAATTAGATCCCAAATCGGAATGCCAAGTCGAATCGAATCGGAACCGGAAGCCAGGGAGATCGAATATGATCGAATCGGAGGAGTCGAAATGAGCCTTGAAAGAAGCTTTCCAAGGCCACCCCCTTGCTCCCAGAGATCTCTCTGTTCACCCTGGCTGCTCGCGTTGCGTCACTAGATGTGTCTCTTCGTCCCTTTTCCCGTCAGCTCTCCAGGTCGCCTACCCCGAAATGTTCCAAGAACCCGGAAATGCTCGAAGAACAAAAACACTGCTCTCAGAACATAGACCCGATGTGCCGAGACAAGACAGTCCCAACCAGAGATGTTCTAAGAACAGTTCGCGCAGACCAGAAAAGGCTATGAGAACATTCTTTGGCAGGCCTACACCCTGCGAAATGCTTAAGAAATCATGGGTTAAGAAATTCATAGTCTCAGAACTTGACTAAAAACCCAAAATGTCTATTAAAATCTTAGGATTTACGTTGAAACATTAAGAATAATCGAAACCCTGGCCGAAAATGTAAGTTTTCTTAAGCATCGCCTGAGGTGTATAGGCAAGCTTGGACGCTTCGCCACTGCTTGAGTCACACCGCTGCGCGCTCTCTGCAGCTCCGCGCGCGGCGAGACCCCCCGGGCCAGGACGAGGCGCGTCCTCGGCGTGCAGCTCGTCGACAGGCTGGCACCCGAGTGCGCCCAGCAGTCGTCGAAGAAGACGAGCCCGGCCTTCATGCCTGCGGGTGCCGCCCTCCGCCTCCTCCTCCTCCTCCATTACCGACCTCCTCCTCCTCCTCCTCCTCCTCCTCCTCCTCCTCCTGCTCCTCCTCCTCCTCCCTCCCCTCCTCCTCCTCCTCCTCGCCCTCCTCCTCCATTACCGACCTCCTCCTCCTCCTCCATTACCGACCTCCTCCTCCTCCTCCTCCTCCTCCTCCTGCTCCTCCTCCTCCTCCTCCTCGTCTCCTCGCCCTCCTCCTCCTCCTTTACCTACCTGGTTACCTACCTCCTCATCCTTCCTCCTCTTGCTCATTCCCTTCCTCGGCACCGTCAGGGCTGTGTGCGCGGGGGGGGGGGTCTGGGCCCCGGTACAGTCAGAGCCTACCAAATGAGGGAGAAGAAGAACCTGATCGGGCAACAGGAAGCTCCGATTTCGTCCATCAGGCTCATGGGGGAAAAAGATGAAAAGAATGATGGCGACGACAAGGCAGCGGATGACGAGGATGACAGCGTGGATGACGGGGAGGGCAGCGAGGGGAGCAGGAGGACTACGAGTAGGAAGACAAGCGCAAAGATGAGGAGGAAGAGACGGAAAGAGGAGGGACGAAAGGGAGGGAGGAAGAGGCCGACGACGAATGGAACCCGATCTTCACGAAAGTGCACAGTCCTCAAGGCGCACGCGTCCCCAGGCAAGACAACGCCGTCCGACTGGGTGCACCCGGCCCGCGAGGCTGGGCACGCGGAGCGCCGACACCGCAGAGACAAGAAGACTGCCGGCTCCCTTGTTGCAGAGATGGCGAAGCAGGCAGAGGCTCCTCCTCCTCCTCCTCCTCCTCCTCCTCCTCCTCCTCCTCCTCCTCCTCCTCCTCCTCCTCCCAGCGAGCATCCGAGAGGGAGGCGCCCAAAAGGTCGCCCCCGAGACCCGCCCGAAGAGGCCCCGGCAGGCCCCCCAGGCACCTCCGGGGCACGAGACCCGGGCACGGCGGCGGCGGGGCGGGCCCAAGGTCACTGGACAATTCCGCGCGCCCCGCCGGCCAAGGGAGGAGAGGCCGGAGGTGCCTGCTCTGGACGCTTCGGCGCTGGCGCCGGCCCCCCGTTCAGCCCGTCCCGTGCCCTGCTTGTCCAGGATCGCCAGGAAGTCGTCCAGGTTCCTCCAGGGGGCGGGCGCCGCCTGCTCCTCTGACTCTGCTTCTCCCCCCTCCTCTGCACCCCCTCGTTGACGTTGCGCGCACCCTGATCGGATGATGATCGCAGCATCTGCCTCTGCCCTGCCTCTTCTTCCTCCTGGTCCCCCTCGTCGTCCTCCTCCATCCCTCTCAATTATGAAACAACTCGAGGCTGGTCGAAAGGGCAGGCTCACCATCTATGAGCCTCAAGCTTCAGAAGGTTGCAGGAGATTCACGGATGGAGGGCGGTCCGCTGTCAAAATGTGGCTCTAGCCTCAGCGCCGCGCACATTCGTCTCAAAGACTTGCACGAGCTTCAAAGATGGAGGGCGGTCTGCATGCAGAATGTGGAACTCGCCGTAGCGCCGCGCACACTCGGCTTAGAATTTCGAAGCGTTCCACGGATGGAGGAGGGCGGCGCGCTTTCAAACTGTGGCTCTCGCCTTCGCGCCGCGCGCCTTCGTGCTACATAGTTGCAGAGGCTCCACGGATAGAGGGCGATCTGACTTCAAAGTGTGGCTCTGCTCTCTCTTGGGCGCCGCGCACAGTCGCCTTTCAGAAGTTGCAGGGGCTTCAAGGATGGAGGGCGGTCTGCTTTCGAACTGTGGAGCTCGCCTGAGCGCCGCGCACATTCGTGCCAAAAAATCGCAAAGAGTTCCAGGGACGGGGGGCGGCCCGCTCTCAGAGTGTGGCCCTCGCGGTTGCACCGCGCACGTCCGGATCGAGAGTTCGCAGCAGCTTCGAGGAGTCCGAGAAGGTGTGTTTTGGCATGATGTCGGAACGTCAGGGCGCAGAAGTCACACGGATTCGCGGCGTTGAAGTCCCAGGAATGGTGGTCTGGCACGACTGAGGATCGTCACGAGGCAACAGTCATGGTGATTCGCGGCGTTGAAATCCCAGGAATAGGCGGGCCACTTCCCTCAGTGAGAATGGGTCCTTGTAGGGGCCGGTGAAGAGGGAACTTGGAGGGAAGGTTCTTTGCAACTTCGTTTATGCCCCCTGCGTTTACGCTGGTCTTCGTCCTCCCCTCCTCCTCCTCCTCCTCCTCCCCTCCTCCTCCTCCTCCTATCCTCCCTCCTCCTCCTCCCTTCAACCCCTGCCTCCTTCCTCCTCACATCTTCCTACTCCCCCCTCCCTCCTCTCCTCCCCCCCTCCTCTCCTCCTCCGACTCCTCCTCCCTCCCACTCGCCCTCCCCCTCCCGCTCCCCCCCCTCCCCTTCCCCCCTTTTCCCCTCCTCCTCCTCTCCTCCTCCTCCTTCTCTTGCTCCTCCTCCTCCTCGTCATCCTCTTCCTCCTCCCCCTCCTGCCTGCTCCTCCTCTCACCTTCTCCTCATCCTCTTCCCCTCCTCCCCCTCCTCCTCCTACTCCTCATCCTCCTCCTCCTCATCATCAACAACATCACCATCGTCAACATATCCTCATCCTCATCCTCATCCTCTTCCTCTGCCTCCTCCTCCTCCTCCTCCTCCTCCTCAACATCATCATCATCAGCAGCATCAGCATCAGCATCAGCATCATCATCATCATCATCATCAGCATCATCATCATCATCATCAGCAGCAGCAGCATCATCATCGGCATCACCATCATCACCATCATCAGCATCATCAGCATCATCAGTATCATGATCATCCTCATCATCATCAGCAGCAGCAGCATCATCGTCATCATCATCAGCAGCATCATCCTCATCACCATCATCATCATCATCATCATCATCAGCAGCAGCAGCATAATCATGTTCATCATCAACATCAGCAACATCAGCACCAGGATCAGCATCATCATCAGCGTCCTCATCATCATGATCATCAGCATCAGCATCAGCAGCATCATCAACATCAACATCATCGTCATCATCCTCATCATCCTCATCATCATCATCATGATCACCATCATCAGCATCATCATCAGCAGCATCATCAGCATCAGCATCAGCATCATCAGCAGACTCAGCATCATTATCATCATTATCTTCATCATCAGCAGCAGCAGCCTCATCATCAGAACCAACATCGTCAGCGCCATCATCCTCATCAGCATGATCAGTACCATCATCCGAATCATCATTATCACCATCATCAGCAGCATCATCAGCATCATCAACAACATCATCGTCCTCATCAGCATCATCATCAGCCTCATCATCATCGTCGTCGTCAACATCAGTCTTAGCATCCACATCACCAGCAGCATCATCAGCATCCTCATCAGCAGCAGCAGCAGCCGCAGCAGCAGCATCACCAAAATTAGCAACCGCACCCTCACCACCACAACCACCCTCATCAACATCAACACCATCATCACCATCATCTGAATCAGCATCATCAACAGCAGCAGCAGCACCTCAGCGTGATGTCCCCGAGCTCCTCATCCTCCTGCTAATTCTCCTACACCTTCACCTCCTACTCCATCGCCTCCTCCATTTCCTCCAACTCCGTCTCCCCCACCTCCTCCTGCGCTTCCTCTTTTTCGCGCGCGCGCACAACAAGAGAGAAACAAATACAACGCCGTGCGCCGCACCTGGGAGAGAGAGGGGGAGACTGGTGTGGGAGTTCCCTGGAATCCCCCCAGGAGTCGCTCTTGCAAAAGGGTGCTGTTGAATACTGGGTGTTGTGTGGAAGACGGAGGCTGACGAGTACCCCGTGATGTGTTGGGGACGGATGCTGCTGAGTACTGGGTGAACACGTAAGCACGGCAAGCGGGCGGCGGGCCGGCGGGCCGGCGGCGGGCCGGCAGATCGGGATCTGAGTAGAACCCCTGCGGATGCTCTCCTGCAGCGGGACGCTGTGGAATACTCGGTATTTGTGTTGGGTGGGGGCGGAGGCTGTGGAGTGCTGGGTGTTCTGTTGGAGACGGATGCTGCTGAGCAGTGGATGATGTTTTGAACACCGGAGCACGGCGGGCGGGCGGCGGGCGGCGGACGGCGGGCTGGCTGCGAGCGGGCGGCTCGGGATGTTGGAAGACTTCCTGGGTGTGCTGTCCTGCAGCACCTGCCATGGAGCATCGAGTGAGTGTTGTGTTGGAGATGGGGGCTTTTGAGTACTGGGTGCTGCGTTGAAGACGGACGCTGTTGGGCACTGAGTCTTTGAAGGGGAACTGGAACACACAAATAAATACACACAAATAAAATGATTCCCCATATTTTCATATATTTTCTGGGTTTTTGTCTTCCCCTCCATTTCCCATATTTTCCCATATTTTCTGGGAATCGCAGATTAATTGTGTCTGTGTGTGTTTTTCCCCTCCTGACCATTGAGCATCGAGTGAGTGTTGTGTTGGAGATGAAGGGCTGTTGAGTACTGGGTGCTGCGCTGAAGACGGACGCTGTTGAGCACTGAGTCTTGTGTCTGTTGAGCGCGAGGGCGCTGTGAACGGGCGGCGGGGGGGCGGGCGGCGGACGGGCGGGAGGCGGGCGGGCGGTGAGCAGCGGGCGGGGGGATCGGGATCGAAACAGAACTCCCAAGGGTTCTCTCCTTTGCAGCGGGATGCTGTGGAATACTGGGTGTCGTGTTGGGGGACAGAGGCTGTTGAGTATCGGGTTTCGTGCTGGAGGCGGAGGCTGTTGAGTACTGCGTGTTGCGTTGAACGCAGAAGCACGGCGAACGGGCGGCGGGGGGCGGGCGGCGGGGGGCGGGCGGCGGGCGGGCGGCGGGCGGGCGGGCGGCGAATCGGCACTTCAATAGAAATACTAAGGGTTATCTCTTGCAGCGGGATGCTGATGAATACCAGCTGTTGTGTTGGAGACGGAGGCTGGTGAGTACCGGGTGTTGTGTTGGAGGCGGAGGCTGCTGAGTACTGGGCGTTGTGTTGAACACGGAAGCGCGGCGGAGGGGGGGGCGGGCGGTGGGCCGACGGCGGGCGGGCGGAGCGGGGTCTTAATAATTAGCACTCACGCGGGTGCTCTCTCGCAGCGGGATGCTGTTGCGCACTGGGTGCTGTGAAGACGGAGGCAGTCGAGTATTGGGCGCTGCGCTGGAGAGGGAGGCTGTCGTGCACTGGGTGCTGTGTCGGAGACGGATGCTGCTGAGTGCTGGGTGTTGCCTTGAGCGCGGACGCACGTCGGGCGGGCCGGCGAGTGGCGGGCCGGCGGCGGGCGGGCGGGCGGCGGGGGGCGGGCGGCGGGCGAAGGCGGCGGGCGAAGGCCGGGCGGATCGGTGTTTTGATGGCACTCCCAGGGATTGCTGGGCCTGTTTTCCACCACCACCACCATAAGTTGGATGGGGAAAGAAGGAGGAGGACGAGGGGGAGGAGGGGGAGGAGGACGACGAAGACCCCCTCCCCCTCCAACTTATGGTAGTGGTGGTGGAACACAGGCCCATCAGGGATTGGGCCCCGGACCTCGAACAGAAAAAAGTTGGGGTATTTTTCTGGAGTTTTCCCCTCTGGAGCCTGGGATGGCCGGAGAGCCTCCCAGTAAACAAAGACAAAAGCAACAAGACAGGTTGGGTTTTTTCTATGGTTTCCCTGGGGGGCGGGGCCGGAAAGGCTTTCAGGAATAGCATTGTTTTTAACTGTGGGGCGCCAGAACACCCCGGAAAAACCCTCAAAAACCTGAGTTGGGGAGGGGGTCGGAGGTTTTCCCCCCTGGAGCCCGGGGTGGCCGGAAAACCCCCGTCCGAAAACCCCCGCACCTGGGGGTTTTCGGACGGTTGTTTTTAAGCGTGGGGCCTTGGACCCCCCCGAAAACCTCCGAATCATCCCAATAATTATTGGGAAGTTTTCGAAGGTTTCCCCCCCTGGGGCCTGGGCACCAGCGAACAGTAAAACCCCCCAAAAATACTTATTGTTTTCGTTGTCGAAAGTTGTTCGATGTGTTTTTGTTGTTGGAAGGGTCTGCAAAAATAGTACTGCTGTTAAAGAGGTGACCGCGGAATCCCCCGAAAAACAACATGAAAACACCCGAGTTTGGGGGGGCGGCGGTGGTTTTCCCCCTGGAGAAAGCCCCGAACAAGAACAAGAAAAACCTCTGGAACCTGAGAGAAACGGCGGGGTCCTGAGAAGATTCAGCGAACTGCCACACCCTACCGGCATGGGGAGCGGAGTGGCTGCGAGGCCAGGCTTGCTGTTGGTGGGCCTGTCTAAGGGTCGACCACTTGCCCCGAGGCCGCGGAAAATCCGCGGGGCTCGCAGGCAAAACACGATACCGACTTCGTGTGCATTGGCGTGGCCGCGCGCATCGGGCGCGGCGCTGCTGGGCCGCGCGTGAGATCTTTTCCGCGCAGCAGGCCCGGCTGCGGAGCGCATGGGGCCGGCACGAGGACGTGCGGAAGGGGGAGGCGTAATAACGGCGGGTTCGCGCCGCGATGACGTCGGCCCTGGTTTATGGCACCGCGCGGATCCGACGTCGGCGATGCATCGGCGACGTCGGCACGAATAAAAACAGGCTCCACATCGAACCGCATCGCAGAGGCATCGGCGATGCGGCGCGATCCTCCAACCCCATCGACTCGGACCCCATCTGGGAGGCCCAGAGACAAGCCCAACCCAGACGTGCTCGCGTCGCAACGAACATGACGACCGGCCTCGAAACCCTCAAACAAACCCAATGCGACCACCCTTCGGGTGATAAGGAGGTGGGGAGGGGCAAGAAATAGCTGCTGGCAACCGAGATGGGTGTGATGATGACGATGCTGGTGGCGCGCCCTCGAGTTGGCGACGACGCGTGATGGCGATGTTACGCCGCGATGAGATGTCGTTATCTTCGCACACTAGCGCCGCCCCCCTGGCCCGACCCGCGAAAGGCCAAGCGCGCTTGTCTCCGCGCCCCCAACGGGTGACCCGGCCCAGCTCTGAGCGACAACAGCTTCCCCACGGCGCGCCATCGCTCGATTCCTCGTGACGCAAGAGGGGGTCCAGCTGAAAGGGGGTGGTGCAGTAGAGTTTGGGGCACTTGCATTGCAAATGCATTGCGCCAGAGGGTCGTATTGCATTGCATTGCAACTAATGGATGGCACGCGGAAATCCAGCAATACATTTGCGACAAGGAATGTACTGCACAACCCAAACCTATTGCAGCCTCACGAATCTATTGCACCAAATCTGTTGCACCACCCCCTTTTCGCTGGACCCCCTTTTGGGTTCACCAGATCGACGTCGGGAGAACTCCCCAAATGGGCCACGCACGGAGAGAGCGCCGGGAAGCCGGAGGCCCGGACGGCCACTGATGGGGGCACCGACTCTCTTGTGGAGAGCGACAGCTCTCCGGCCCGGGCCACGGGGCGCAGGGCGCGGCTGCCGTCGCGCCCCATGCGGGGGAAGAGGAGGGAGAACCAGGAGAGGGGGGGGAGGAGGAGGAGGAGGAGGAGGAGGAGGAGGAGGAGGAGGAGGAGGAGGAGGAGGAGGAGGAGGAGGAGGAGGGGGAGGAGAACCAGCACGCAGTTGGATGATGAGTTCGGGCCACCTGTCCTCTAGGGCGGGGCGGCCTCTGCCTGGCTTGGGCTGCCTCTCTGAGCAGCTGCGCTGGCGGCACGGGAGAAATCCGACGACCCTCAGGGGGCCTTTCAGACACTCCATTACAGACCAGGGAAGCACCAGGGACTGGCTCAACTACCTGATCTTGCTGTCTGTCAAGATCTATCCCATACACGCAAAGAACAGCGAGAGCGAAGGGCGCAGCCTCCGCCGCTCTCCTGCGCAGGAAGCACCAGGGGTATGCCTGGCTTTTCGACCTGCTGGCGGCGCAGAAATCCGTTCCTTCTCAAGGAAGGTTTCCGAAGACATGCCTGTCACCTGCGAAACAGGATACAACAGAAGTGCACGGACACAGTATGCAGCGAGCACTGAACAAAGAACAAACATCATCTCTGATCTTACAGCAGCTGCATACAATAATTACCTCCGACTTCAATGAATGCGGGCAACGCTACTCGCGGCCTCCATGGCTTGTGCCTGGAAGCTATTGAACTTGTTTTTTTATAGCGTGGCTTCATAGAGAAAGACACAAAGTCTAGTCGGACAGGCGAGCAACTAAGAATCTTCATGTTGAAATGTCGGTCGCCTTCTCCTTCAACGAACTAAACATTAGCTTTCTGTATCTCCGCGCTCTGATTGCCGAAGGACAACCAGTTCTCTCCAGCGCGGTACTTCCAACTAGTGGTGTCGAACTGCTCCTGGACCACCTCGGCATTGACCTCTATGGCGTCGTCGTGGGGGGCCGCCTCATCGAAAGGCTCCGTGCCGAGGAACTGCTCCTGGACCTCCGCCTGGCTGCTGAAGCCGTCGTGCAGCTTCTCCGGCACAGCCTGCTCGATCTGCACAACTTCCGACGCCTCAATCGCCTCCTGGTTGGGCGGCTCCGCGGCGAACTGCACCACCTGCTCGTCCGCAGACTTCTTGACGTCGTCGCCGTCGTCTCCCTCCACATCGAAGGGCTCCGTGCCCTGGGGATGCTCTGGATCCACAGCCTGGATGCCGAAGCCGTCGTGCGGTTTCTCGGCCACGGCCTTCTCGATATGCTCGGCGTCCGAAACATCGATGACTCCAGGCACGGCGGCGGCATACTGCTCCGTGTCTGCCACGCGCTGCGGCGAAAGGATCCGCAGCAGCTCGTTCGTGAGGCCCTCGCCGTAGGTGACCAGCTCGTTGGCCTCCATGTCGGAGACCAGAATGGCAGTGGGCGTCCAGAAATTCTCCTCGAGTTCGTGGTACAGCATGCCCGACGCGATGGGCAGCTGCGTCACGAGTCCAGGCGGGGGGCCTGCCGCAATGAGGCCAGCCAGTCGGCCGTTGGCCTTCTGGAGCTTGCGCGCATGGGTGGCGCGAGCTCTGGTGCGGCGGCAGGCGCTACGCGACGGCGTTGGGGCCGCACTCCGAAGGGCGGCACACAAGAACGCCATCACTCCGCGTGGCTGACTGTGACTGGGGCGGACCAGGCGAGGCGAGCGCGCAAGGGGCGAAAGCAGGCGTCGTGATCGCGGTGCCGAAACGGCTGCGGGCGGCCTGCTCGAGCCCCAGCGCCCAGGGCCATCCCTGGGCGGCAGTAGTGTCCCCCTGCACCTCCAGCGGTGTGATCAGGACTTGAGCTAGGAGGAGGAGGAGGAGGAACTGAGAACTGAGGAGGAGGAGGAGGAGGAGGAGGAGGAGAAAGGATAATGGAGTTGGAAGAATAATTCGACGCGAGGTGGAGGAGGAAGGGGAGGAGGAGGAGGGAAAAGGGGAGCCGGAGGAAGATGAAATCGGGCTGGAGAGCGCTCAAATCCTACGTTGGTATGTACTGTACATTGTCATAGACAGCATAGCCGGCTGGTCGGCCCAGGCGTGGCATAATCGTCCCCCTCGTTCCTGGCGATCCTCCCCTCATCCCCAGACCTCCGACGACTGGACATTTCGAATCGCCAAGGCCCCCAGGCTCTCGATCACACCGTCGGGAACTTTTGCTTAGCGTGTCGCGGCGACGGCCCCAGCGACGCCCTGCGGGGCGGGAGGCTCGGAAAGGCTCGGGACGCTGAAGCGGGGCAGGCGGCTCGGAAAGGCTCGAGACGTTGACGTCTGGGGGCTGGAAAGCGGATGGCGCGTCGCGCCGAAGCGCGGTGGGCCAGAACTGGCACTGCGACACGCTACGCCAGAAGTTCCTGACCGCATCCCTTCTCGAAGGCAAAATTGTTCCCCTGAACGTTTCTTGAAGGTCCCGGGGCCAAAAAGCAGCACCCGAAGGCCGAATGTCTGGCAAAACCTCCGGCGCGATGTTCTCGATGTCGCCAGGCGCCGGGGCTGAGGATCATCCACCGTCTCACCCCTCCCGTGCACCAGCTCCTCCCCATCCTCCCTCCCTCTTCCGCCTCCTCCTGCTCCTCGTCCTCCCACAGCTCCTCCCTCCTGCGCCCCCTCCTCCGCCTCCTCCGCCTCCGCCGCCCCCTCCCTTCTCCGCCTCCGCCGCCCGCTCCCGCCCCATTCCCCCTCTCTGCGACTCCCCTTCGATTCAAAGCTCCTGAGCATGCAGATTTTTGTACACGCGAGGCTCTGGGCTCCTCCCTTGCCCCTCCCCCCTCCTCCTCCCTCCTCCTCCTCCTCCTCCTCCTCCTCCCTCCCTCCCTCCCTCCCTCCCTCCCTCCTTCCGCTCCCTCCCTCCTCCCCTCCCTCCCGCCCTCCCTCCCTCCCTCCCTCCTCCCTCCTCCCTCCCTCACTCCTCCCTCCTCCTCCTCCTCCTCCTCCTCCTCCTCCCTCCTCCTCCTCTCCTCCTCCTCCTCCTCCCCTCCCTCCTCCCTCCTCCTCCCTCCTCCCTCCTCCCTCCTCCCTCCTCCTCCTCCTCCATCCTCCCTCCTCCCTCCTCCTCCTCCCTCCTCCCTCCTCCCCCTCCTCCCTCCTCCCTCCTCCCTCCTCCTCCTCCTCCTCTCCTCCATCCTCCTCCTCACTCCTCCCCTCCCTCCTCCGCCTCCTCCCTCCTCCCCTCCTCCTCATCCTCCCTCCTCCCTCCCTCCTCCCTCCTCCCTCCTCCCTCCTCCCTCCCTCCTCCCTCCCTCCTCCCTCCCTCCTTCCCTCCTCCCTCATCCCTCTCCCTCCTTCCTCTCCTCCCTCCTGCCTCCTCCCTCCTCCCCTCCTCCCTCCTCTCCTCCTCCCTCCTCCCTCCTCCCTCCTCCCTCCTCCGCTCCTCCCTCCTCCTCCTCCTCCTCCTCCTCCTCCTCCTCCTCCTCCTCTCCTACCTCCGCACCCTCCTCCTCCTCCTCCTCCTCCTCCTCCTCCTCCTCCTTCTCCTACATTCCTTTCCGTATGAATAACTCCTCCCTGTCGCACCCCGAGGCCGATCGGAAGGGCGGGCTGGGCGTTTCGCATGACACTTCCTTACCATTTATGAGCCTGAAGCTTAGAAACTACCAACAGCTTCACGGATGGAGGGCGGGTCGCTTCCAAAATGGTGGTCTCGCATTAGCGCCGCGCACATTTGTTTGTAAACATGTGCAAGAGTTTCACGGATTGAAGGCGGGTCGGTTTCAAAATGTGGCTCTCGCCGTAGCGACGCGAACGGTCGCCTTAACACATTGCAAGACTTTCACGGATTCAGGGCGGGTGGTTTTCAAAATGTGGTTCTCGCCTTAGCGCCGCGCACATTCGTCTTAAACAGTTGCAAGAACTTCACGGGTTTAGGGCGGGTCGTTTTCAAAATGTGGATCTCGCCTCAGAGCCGCACACATTCGTTTACAACAAGTTGGGGGACCTTCACGGCTTGAGGGCAGGTCGTTTTCAAAATGTTGTTCTCATATTCCGCCGCGCACAGGCGTCTTAATGAATTGTTCAACTGTCACGGATTCAGATCAGTTCCTTTTCAAACTGTGGTTCTCGCCTTAGCGCCGCGCACCTCCGTTTTGATAAATGCAAGAGTTCCGCGGAATCTCATGGTTAGCATTCCAGAAACGGTGCTTTCGAACGATCCAGGATTGTCAGGACGCAAGAGTTGCGTTGACTCCCGATGCTGAAGTCCCAGGAACAGCACTCTGGCACGATTCAGGATCGTCAAGACGCAACAGTCAGGTCGACTCGTGGCGCGAGATTTTCACACGGTTGTCTCCTAACAGGGCACCTCCCTCAGTGGAAGTGAATCCCTGTATGGGGCCTGTGAAGAATGAGCTTGTAGGGAGGGTGTATCCCAACATCGTTGATTAGTCCTGGGTTTGCACTGGTCCTCCTCCTTCTCCTAAAGTGATCCTGCCAATGCCCCTCGTATTGTTGATCATCCTATTCCTGTGCCTGCTCCTGCGTCAAGTCCCCTCTCGCCCTTCTCATCACCCATCCACCCTCTCCTCTATCTCGCTCCCCCGTTCGATCCCTCGTCCATCACCTTCATCCGTCACACATCAGGCGTTCATCCCCCGCCCCGAACCGACCCACCCACACACAACACACACAAAAAAAATACTCTCCCCTCCCATGTTGTTCGTAAGTATCCTCCTCCACCTCCTCCTCCTCCTCTTCCTCCTCCTCCTCATCATCATGATCCTCGTCGTCGTCAGAATCATCGTCGTCATCATCATCCACAAAAAGGTATCATCCTGCTTCCCCTCTTCATTATCCGTCACCTCCCCCTCCCCCTCCCCTCCGACCCCTCCTCCTCCTGCCGCTGTCGCTGCCGGCATCGGAGTACAGAATTGAACACTGTGATCGCCTATCCCGCGTACCTTCATCATCATGATCATCATCATCGTCATCATCATCATCACCACCAACAGCAACAGCAGCATCATCATCATCATTGTCCGCATCATCAGCATCATCAGCATCAGCGTCAGCGTCAGCATCAGCATCAGCAGGCAGCAGCATCACCATCAGCAGCAGCATCATCAACGTTATAGATCACATCCCCGTCCTCATCCACATCGTCACAACAATCACCCGTATCATCCCGCCCACTTTCCTCCTATCGCCTGGTAAATACCATCGTCGTCATCACCACCACTTTCCCATATGCTAAGCGCTACTATCATGGTACCATCCGATTCGACAACCTCCGCACCACGATCGCAGCATTCCTTATCGCCCATACCATCTGAACCAATGTCAAAATATCATACGAAACACTCATCATCGGCATCGCTGTCGGCATCAGCGACATCATCCTCATCATCATCATCATCATCATCATCAGCAGCAGCAGCAGCTGCATCTGCATCATCATCATCAGCAGCGTCATCATCATCATCATCATCATCATCATCATCATCATCATCATCATCATCATTATCATCAGCAGCGTCATCAGAATCGACATCCTCAGCAGCATCATCATCACCACCATCATCAGCATCGTCGTCTTCGCCGTCGTCACCACTATCTTTACCAGCAGCAGCATCGGCATCATCAGCATCAGCATCACCATTATCGACATCACCACCATCATCAGCATTACCGGCGTCATCACATCCGCGAACATAAGCCAAATCGCCATCATCACCACAACCACCATCAACATCATACTAGGCACAAAGATCATCAGCATGCCCATCGTCAGCGTCATCGTCATCGCCATCGTCATCGTCGTCAGCCGCATCATTTGCATCCTGCCCTCCCTCATCATCAGCCCCGTCATACCCGATCCCCCCTTCTCCTGATCATCCTACTCACACTGCGCATCCTTCTCCTTCCAGGACGGGGGAGGGAGGAGGGAAGAGCGCGGTGGAAAAAAGGGGGAAGAAGGGACGGAGGGGGTGCGGGAGCGAGGGGGAAGAAAGGAGGAGAGAGGAAGATGGAAGGAGGGAAGAGAGAGAAAGGAGGAGGGAGGGATGAGGGACGAAGAGAAGGGAGAGCAGGGGGGAGGAAAAGGAGGCGAGGCAAACCGATGCTGCGTTTTCTCCCCCTCCTCCTCCCCCTCCTCCGCCTCCTCCCCCTCCTCCTCCTCCTCCTTTCCCTCCTCATCCTCATCCTCATCCTCGTCCTCCTCCTCCTCCTCCTCCTGCTCTTCCTCATCCTCCTCCTCCTCATCCTCCTCCTCATCTGCCTCCGCATGCCCCTCATCCAACTCCTCCACTTTCTTATCCACTAGACCCACTTTCCCCCACTAGGGAGGAGAAAGAAAGAGGTGCGAGGAAGGACACTGAGACACTCTTGGAACGAGTTATCAACACGCCTGTCCGATCCAAGAGGGGCCCAGGCATGTATACATCCCCACCGCCCGAAATGGAAGGCCCAACGAGTCAGGCATGGAACAGCCTGCAAGGAGGAGGGGGAGGAGGGGGAACGAACATGTACCGATAACACTACTTCCCAGACCTCTTCTGGGGCGCCATCTGACCAGAACTTCGAGGCGAATCCAGCCGTGCTGACGAGGGAAGGGTAGCGGTATCGGCATCTGTTCCTCCTCTGAGAGGAGGAGGACGAGGAGGAGGACGAGGAGGAGGACGACGAGGAGGAGGAGGAGGAGGAGGAGGAGGAGGAGAAGAACATCAGTACCCCTCCTGCTGCCCCGTGCCGTGGCCGTTCCCCCCCCCCCTCCCCCGAGGGCAGGGCCGCAAGCCGCACCTAGAGAGCCGCGCGCGGCCGCGCCAGGGGCAGAGGGCGCTGGGTCGCCGCGCGCCGTTGGGCGCAGGGCGAAGGGGAAAAGACGGAGGGAGGAGGAGGGAGGGAGGAGGGAGAGGGAGGGAGGGGGGAGGGAGGGAGATAGGGAGGGCGAAGGAGGAGGACAAGGTGGAGAAGGAAGCGGAGGCGATGGAGGAGGAGGAGACGGAGCAGGAGGATGATGAGGAGGAGGAGGAAGAGGAGGGATCGGAGGTGGGAGGTGCGACACCAACACCACCAAGGGGGGCCACCTCCAGCGAGGAGGTCCACGATGCCTCCCCCGGAGCTGGAGGGGGGGGCCACATCACCGGGGAGGCCCCCCTTGCTCCTCGCATCTCCTCGCCCTGGTGGTGCTGGTGCCGCCTTTCCTTGCTCCGAGGGGGACGGGGAAGATTCGAGGTTCGAGGTTTCCCGGCCTTCGGGAGGCCTGCCAGTGGGCGCGCCTTGCCGGGAGTGCTCTGGGGGGGCCCGAGTCGTCCCGACTGGCCGCCTGAGAGCCGAGTTGTGACCCGAAGGCCTCAGGCACAACGCTAGACCAGCTCAGGGGACGAGGCATCGACCAGGGAACGGCCCCCGATTAGCGCACCCGCACGATGCTGGGCGGGGTGGGCCGTCGGACCCCCATTGACGATGAATAGAGGTCCGAAAATCCGCCCCCAGAATAGCCACCCCGACACGCGAAGCCGTTTCGTGAACGCGCCCAAAGAGGGAATCCAACAGGGCAGGGCTGTCTAGTAAACGCCCAGGGCCGGTTCGTAAACGCCAAGTGTCGGGTCCGGGTGTTTTCTGTTCCTCCCTTGAAGGAAGGGGCGATCGGGGCTCGACGCATCTCCGCCCGGGCGTTGCACTGAGAAGGGGGGGGCCCGCACCGCAGATCCCCGGCGGCGCAACACAGGAGATTGCGACGGTTATCTCTTGCTCGGGCGCTGCTGCAGCTTAATGGGGGGCGATACAGGAGGGCAGAGAGGCACGCGCACCTGTCGTGCCTCTTTAGGGCCCCATTCGGGGCACCAAAGATGCGCCCTGTCTTCGCCACCCCCGCCTCCCTGGCCCCCCAAAAAATTGCGGCAAGCCCGACGCTTTGTGCCCCCTCGGCCTCTGGTCGGGGTGAAAGGCTGGCCGTGCACGGGGAAACTGTCGAGATCCCCCAGGCCCATGTCACGGGAAAAAATGCGGCATCCCCGGGGGGGGGGAGGAATGAGGAGGGAGGAGCAAGAAAGTGGGGAGGAGAGGAGCAAGAGGGAGGATGGAAGGGGAAGGGGGAGGAAGAAAAGAAGGAATGAGAAGGAGGAGGAGGAGGAGGAGCTGGAGGAGGAGGAGGAGGAGGAGGAGGAGGAGGAGGAGGAGGAGGAGGAGGGGGGGTAGACAAGCTAGGCGCGCTCGCGTCACATCTGACGTCCTACCCCTCCCTCCCATCCCTTTCCATGGCGTAGATCTCCTCCCTATTCGCACAATCGGATGTCGTAGCATGGCGTAGCATTACACGGCATAGCATGGTGTTGAAGACAAACGCGTAGCATGACATAGCATGGCGTGGCGACGTCCCAAAATGAGGGGGGAGGCTTCTGCGGCCCAACAAAAAAAAAATCGGCACCGAATGTGGAATCACGTCGGATGTTTTTTTCGGGAGGCCATTGTTTAGATATTGGTGCCATTTGGAAGGACCGAAACCATGCCGTGGCATGGCACTGGAAATGACGCCAGCGCTGCAGCGGGAGCACGATTCGAAACGAGCGGAAGCGCGGAAATGAAGCCAGCGCTGCAGCGGGATCACGATTCGGAGCAAGCAGTAGCCCGAAAATGAGGCCAGCGCTGCAGCGCGAGCAGCATTTTGAAACAAAAAACAGGAAATGAAAACAAAACAACAAAAAACGGAAGCCCGGAAATGAGGACGCGTAGCCTGACATAACATGGCGTGGCGACGCCCCAAAGTGGGGGGGCGGCTTCTGCGGCCCAGAAAGTCAATGAATCGGCACCGAGTGTGTAATCACTTATGATGTTTTTTTGACAGGGGGGGGGCATGTTCTAGATTTGCGGGCCATTTGGCAGGACCGAAAACCATGCCGCGGCATGGCGCTGGAAATAATGACGCCACCGCTGCAGCGGGAGCACGATTCGGAACAAGCGGAAGCGCGGAAATGAGGCCAGCGCTGCAGAGGGAGTACGATTCGGAACCAGAGGTAGCCCGAAAATGAGGGCAGCGCTTCTGAAGCGCTGGCCTCATTTTCGGGCTAATTCGAAATTCTGCTCTCGCTGACTCAGCGAGAGCAGCATTTTGGAGAGGAAAAAAACGAAAGCTCGTTTCCTGGGAATCCTGTGTGTAAAAAACCAGTACGCGGAGGGGGGCCGGCCATTTCCCGGACGCCACCAGGGGAGAGACGAGAGTAGCATTCAAATTGAATTGTAGAAGGAGGAGAGCAGGATGGAGGAGAAAAGGAAGAAGGAGAGCAGTAGGTAGGCAGGACGGGGGGGAGGAAACATTGATTGCAGCGCACTCGCAGCAGACACTGGAGCAAAGAGGAGGAAGGAGAGAGTGGAGGAGAGGAGTATGGAGGGGAGAGTAATTCGGGACCGAGGCCTGCATCCGCATAGCACACCTTGTGCAAGGAGGAGGGAGGAGGGAGGAGGGAGGTGGTGGGGAAGGGAAGGGCAGGGAGGAGGATGGAGGTAGTGGGGAAGGGAGGGGGGGGAGGGAGAGGGAAGGAGGGGAGGGAGGAGGGAGGGAGGAGGAAGGGAGGAGGGAGGAGGGAGGTAGTGCAGAAGGGAGGGGAGGGAGGAACATGGATGAGGCGAAGAGCGCACCGCCACGGCCCACCCCCGAGACCCTGGAGAACGATCGCGGAGCGTTGGATCTGGAAGCGCCCAGGCGGTGGGCAGAAGGGGGGAGGGCCCTGCTTTCGCGGACGTGCCCGGGGCCCGAGGGCGCGTCGAGGGTCTCGAAGAGTGAGGCTGGAGGCTCGGGGAGGGCCCCCCAAAAAACATCCGGCGCCTCGAGCAAAAACAAAAAGAGAGCCAGGGCGGAAGTGCTTCGCGTCGTCCTCGGAGCCCCGGGAGCCCCCGCCGGGCCCCAGGAGGAGGCAAGAGCTGGGCCGGGCACGTCGCTAAACACACACACACACACATACACAAACACAAACACACACTACCGCTCCTGAGGGGCAACGAAAGGGAGGGATAGGCACAGGGGGGGGGGGAAGCATCGACCTGGAATCGGCGATACAGCGCCGATGGGTCCGCGAGATAGGCAACCCGACAGGTCCGCGCACCCTCCTGGGCGGGTTGGAGCTATCGGGCCCCCCATGCGCGATCAATGGGCGAGAGGGGGTCGATGCATCCCCCCCTCATGCCCATCCCCCCCCCTCGTTGCCCCTGAGCTCCCAGTCTTCCTGGCGCCATGATCGTGAAACGTAATTAGACACCCTCGAGGGTTCAGTCGGGCATGTCCATCTTCAGGAGGAAAATTCAAAACGATTAACACAATCCGGGGGGGAACCAATCTGGCGACGATTTCTGTCCAGTTTGGACGCTGTTTGGAAATGGTTGGACTGTCTTCTGTCTTTCCTCCAAAGCCCGCCCGTGGGCGAACGTGCCCGACCTAACTCGGGAGCTGCCCTTCCCCCCGGGGGCTTCCGGCCACCCTCGCGAGCCCGCTCTGCCCTTGGCGGCCGCGGGGGCCCCGCCAGGGCACCCACAGACGAGCACAGAGCCTGGCCAAGAGCCGCCCGCGGGGCAGACGCGGCTCTCCAAGGGGCCTGGGCTTAGTGGGCACTGGAAACGTCAAGGCCGTTTTTTTACCGGTTCCGTTTTGCCGTTTTTGTTGCCGGTTCCGACGCCGTTTTTTTACCGGTTCCGTCGCCGTTGTTTGACCGGTTCCGGCTCCAACTCCGATCCTGGAGCCGTTTTTTCGCCGTTTCCGGTCGCCGTTTTTGTTGCCTTTTCCATTTTCAATGGACATCTTCTGGGAAACGGTGAAAAAACGGCCCTGCCGTTTCCGAGGCCCACAAAGGGCCTGGGGAGCAGGGGCCTGGTTGACCCCGAAGGGCGTCCAGCTGAAAGGGTGTGGTGCGATAGGTTCGGGGCAATTGTATTGCAGATGTCTTGCGCCAGAGAACCGGATGGCATGTGTATTGCAGCCAACGCATTGCACGCGAAAGCCCAGCAATACATTTGCGCCGCGGAGTGTATTGCACGCCCCAAATCGATGTCAACCCACGGGATCTATTGCACCATCCCCCTTGTTGTCGCTGGACCCCCTCTTGAGTCAACCAGAAGGGGGTCACAGTCCACCCGTACATTTAGCAAGAATGGGCGAGATGGGGATGCAAGGACCTCGGATAGCCATGTCGACGCTCTGCGAGCGGGGCGCGGCCAGCGAAAGCGGCCGAGGATGGGCCGAAGGTAGAAGGAGAAAACACGGCATAAACAAAAACTTCTGGCGCTCCGCGCGGGCTTCTTGGATCCGCGCTGGACCCCCCTCCCTGGCGCGCGGAGCGCGCCAGGAGCGGCGCTGGAGGCGCCGCCAGGGGGCCCCAGGCGCCGATCCAAGGACCCGCGCGGAGCGCCGAAAAGTTTATGGGCATGGCATTGGTTCTCCTCCGCAGGATGCAGGGGTGACCTCGGGGACTTGCTCCAACGTTCGGGCAACTTGCGCCAACCTCGGGTGACCTCGGGGACTTGCTCCAACCTCGGGTGACCTCGGGGATTTGCTCCTTCGCAGGATGCAAAGGGTGACCTCGGGGACCTGCTCGTCCCTTCACTGTGCAGGCTGCCTGTCTGCTCCCAAGTTCGGCCGTGGGCCGCCTGCGACACCTCGGCCTCTCCGGCGGCCTCTCCGGCGGCCTCTCCGGCCTCTCCGGAGGCACTCGGCGGGGCAGAGCGCAGGCCGGTCCACAGGGGAACCTTCCACGAGAAGCCCACCCCTGAGGCCCCAGGACGTCCATCGATGTCCTCCTCCTCGCCCTCCTCGTCCTCCTCCTCCTCGTCCTCCTCCTCCTCTTCCTCCTCCTCCTCCTCCTCCTCGTCCTCCTCCTCCTCCTCCTCCTCCTTCCCGTCGTCCTCGGAGCGTGGCCGGCTGGCCAGGGCCGCGCCGCGCCGCGCAGCCCCGTCGGCCCCGACGCGTGGGCGCGCGGCGTGCCGCCGGCGCACGGTCCATCGAGGACGATTTTCGACTACTCAGACATCGTCCCCATACTATGTCTGACTTTGCTCGAACAGTCCTCCTGTAGAGGGATATGCCCGACGGAAGTATAGCGCGGAGCGCTCGATAACTGCCGGCCGATGAACCTCTCGATACGCCCGCGCTTTGGCCACTGCCGCGTAGACGCTACAGTGGAGGCCAGTCCACACGAAACCTTCCACAAGAAACCAAACCCTGAGACCCCGGGACGTCCATCGATGTTTGGTGTGGGAGCGTCGCGCCGTCCATCGCAAAGCCATCGAACCCCAAGAAACCCAGGGCACCCCGGAGGCAAGCAGGGTGTTTCTTGGCATGGGTCTCCACTGCACATGCTTGGCCCTCTCTGGTGCGAGAGCTGACGCGCTTGCGGCACGGCTCCGGCTCCGACTCCACACTGGGCTCCAGGGGACGTCAACTGATTGACCAAAAAAAAGGACCCCTAACCCTTGGGTGGGGACCTAAGTTAGGAGGGCCAGAAACATTATGGATAGGCGGTCTTTTCTGCAGGTGCATCGAACCAAACCGCCCATATCCCTAATGCACAGACGGGGACCTCGGTGAGGCCACCTCTTCATCGTGTTATTAGGGTTTAGCTCCTGGGAGGAGGGAGGATGAGGGAGGGAGGGAGGGAGGGAGGGAGGGAAGGAGGGAGGGAGGAGAAGGAGGAGGAGGAGTAGGAGGAGGAGGAGCGAGGAGGAGGAGGGGGAGGAGGAGGGAGGAGGGAGGAGGAGGGAGGTCCTCTGTTCTCGGTGAGCCCTGGGCTCCATGGGGACGTCAGCGGAGCACCTCTCGCCGATCCTGGCCGTGCCTGTCCTGGGCAGAAAATCGGTCCGCATCGGCTCGGCGAACCGGATCGCATCGGAGCGTGCATCAGCCTCGGCCAAAACTGTCCTGAGAACATTTCGTGCAGACCACACAAAGGTTCTTACAACATTCTTTGGTGGGCCTATATTAGGAGGCGACTACTGAGAGGTCTTCGTCCAAAAGGTTTAAGATAATGAAACCCCATTGGGGGGCTCTTACGCCGGAGTGGGCCTCGGATCCAGCGGGACTAAGCTGAATTAGGCGGGATCAAGCGATTGCATCCGAATGCATCCGCACGGAATCGAACACGAATCGGACCTGCTGCGCGGATGCACCACGGCGCCACGCAGGCATCGGGCCGCATCGCATCGTCGGGACATCGGCGCCGACTCGGCTCGGGCCGGCCGGAAACGGAGATCGAACGGGATCGATCGGGCCGACATGGACCCTGGGCCTAGGTCGGGCATGTCCTCCTACAGGCGGATTTGCAACGAAAAACAAAAAATCAAAAAATGCTCATCAAAAGTAGCCAACAAATACTCAAAGGATCGTCCCCACGCCATTTGTTTTGAGCATTCCTCCTGTAGAGGGACGTGCCCGACCTAACGCTGGGCCCAGGGGGGTCGGTGTGTATGCCCTCCCGGCTTGGCCAGAGTGAGGGGGCCCTGGGGCACACCAATAACTAGACACATATCACTGGATTCCCCATATTTCCCCATCTGTTCTGGGTTTGCGTCTCCCCCCCCCCTCCCCCGCACTTCCTAAAAATTCCCGTATTTTCTGGGGAACCGACGATGAATTGTGTCTGTGTGTTGTTGTTCCTCCTGAGTGTATGCCCTCTCCCGGCTTGGCCAGAGAGGCAGCTGCACCGATCCCGGGCCCTGGGTGGGCCTCCGCTAGGGTCGGCGAGCCGGGCAGCCCGGGTGGCGCCGTTCAGGCCCTGCCCACGCCGACGAGCGCCTCTCCTGCATCGATCGGGGGCTCCTCCTCCTCCTCCTCCTCCTCCTCCTCCCCTCCTCCTCCCTCCTCCCTCCTCCTCCTCCTCCTCCTCCTCCTCCTCCTCCTCTGGGGGGGGCGAGGGCAGCGCTCCGATCTCGCCGCGTGTTCGACGAGCTGCGAACCCGACCCCCGCCGCCCATCGAATGGCCCGAAGCCTGGATCGGCGAGGGCGGGGCTCGGATTTCGGCGCCGACAGCCAGCGTTAGGTCGGGCATGTCCTCCTACAGGCGGTTGTTGGACGAAGCGAATGTTTTGGTTCCTATCTATATATATACACGGAGGTGAGGGGTGAGATCGAAGTGGAACGGAGAGCCCCCCTACCGGGAAATCGATTTCGGTTTCGTGTTCGTGCGTGCCGTGCGTGCGGGCGAGGCGAAGCTGCGTGGGCGGGCGAGAAGAAAATCTCCTGTGGCTGAGGCGCGGCCGGACCAAATGTCTCCCTTCCGGGCGGCCGGTGGCCCGCGGTGTCCCGCCGGTGTCCCGCTGGTGTCCCGTGTGGCTGAAGCGCGGCCGGACCAAATGTCTCCCTTCCGGGCGGCCGGTGGCCGCGGTGTCCCGCCGGTGTCCCGCGGTGTCCCGCGGTGTCCCGCGGTGCCCCGCGGTGTCCCGCCGGTGTCCCGCGGTCCGCGATGATGATGATGATGATTGATGATGATGATGATGATGATGATGATGATGATGATGATGATGATGATGATTGATGATGATAGATGATGATGGAATGGATGATGATGATGATGGTGGTGATGCTGATGATGATGATGTGATGATGATGATGATGTTGATGTATGAGAGATGATGATGCTGCTGCTGATGATGATGCTGTTGATGTTGATGCTGATGCTGATGCTGATGATGATGCAGATGATGATGCTGTGATGATGATGCTGATGATGATGGCGACGATGATGATGATGATGATGATGATGATGATGATGATGATGATGATGATGATGATGATGATGATGATGATGATGATGATGATGATGATGATGATCGAGTGGGATCGAGTGTGAGATAGATCGAGTGAGATCGAGTGAGATCCATTGTGAGATCGATTGTGAGATCGATCGAGGGAGATCATCGGCGAGACCGATTACTGAAGATCGATAGTTGAGCTCCGATCAGTGAGGCCGATCGAGGAGACGTTGGTTCTTCCCCCCCCCCCGAACCTCCTTATCACCCGAAGGGTGGTCGTATAGGTATGTATATATGTTATATAAAAAGTAAGAAAAAACAAAACAAAACAAAAAAAAACGATTCAAGCATGATCAAGGATGATAAAAAGAAATCGTCCCCAGACTATCTCTTGACTATGTTGAATACTCCTCCCCTGGAGGGACACGCCCGACTGAAAGCTGGCGTCCCCCGACCGAAGGGGCCAACGGACGAACGCCTGGAGGGCGGGGCTGGGCAGCCGAGCAACAGGCGAAGCGCAGCAGAGGGCGCGCCTGCGAGGAGGAGGGAAGCCCTGGCCAGACCAGGGAGGACGGGGCGCTCCAGGCTCCTCCTCCTCCTCCTCCTCCTCCGCCTCCTCCTCCTCCTCCTCCTCCTCCCCCTCCTCCTCCTCCTCCGCCTCCTCCTCCTCCGTAGCCATTTTTGGCTCAAGGCGGGGTGGCTCCCTGCTGGCAGCGGCGCGCCTCTTCGCGGGGGCTCTCTCCTCTCGGCCCGCCCTTTCGTTCTGCGATGGCGGTGGCTCCGGGACGGCTCAGCGGCGGCGACATGGTCAAGCTCCTAGCGGAGCTTCCGGTGGCGCAGGCCGTTTTCGGCGCGGCCCTGGCGTGCGCGGGGGCAGGATGCGCTGCCAAGACGGCCGGCAGCCTCGTCGCGGCTGCCGCTCGCGGTGCCTTGCAAGGCGCGCAGGTGGCTGGCGGCTCCGACGGCGACGCAGAGCTGGCGGTCGGCGCCCTCGACGGCATGCAGGCCATCCTGGCCGACGTGGGCGTGAAGGGAGTCTCGGAAGCCAAGGCGTGCCTTCGCGATGCAGGCCGCGCGGACCTCGCAAGCCGCCTGGCGAGGTTCTCCAAGGTCCGTAACGGCGTCGCTCACCGTGACGTCCGCCTCGCTGGCGACATCGGCGCGGCGGTCAAGGCGAAGGCCAACGGCGGCGGCGAGCTGGTCACGGGGGCCGAGCCGAAGCAGGACATCGGCATCGTGCAGCTCGACGGCGAGACGGTCAAGCTCCGCGCCACGGTCGCAAGGCTCGAGTCCGAGCTGGCGGCCGCGCGCGTGGACCTGGCGCAGCAGAAGAAGCAGGCTAAGGAACACAATATCATGTCCTCGGAGGCGGTCGGCGGCGACTCGGCCGAGGGCGTCGCACAGCTGCACACGTACATGCGGGTCCCGTTCGTGGAGGGCCTGAGCTACCCGAAGGAGGAGACGGGGGTGCGCGCTCAGTGCCTCGCGGCCCTCCTCGCGCACGGCAGCGCCGGCCTCCCCCCGGAGCAGTGCGAACGCATCGCTTGCCAGCCCGACTTCGACAACGTCAAGCGCTACCTCGCGAGCTGGTCGTGATGAGTGCTGCCCGAGGCGGGCCGTCGGCGCTCTAGTGGCTCTGGCTGGTTCCGCCTCGAAATTTTTGGTCGGCGCCCCCCCGCGGCGTGTTTTGCGGGGGTGGCGCCTCGGGCTGGGGCTCCCGCGGGTGCGCGTTCCCGTGTCCCCTTCCTGGGGGCCTCTGGGGGCCGTTTGTTTGCCCGTTCGTCCCCGCGGGGGTGGCTTCCGTTCCCCTGGCCTGCCTTTGCGGTAGGCCAGGGTCGCGACGGATGCCTGTTTGGGCTTGTTCGGGGCCCCCCTCGTCGCCACGTCCGGCTGCGCCGCGCTCGCGGCGGCGAGAGACTCACCGAGCGAGGAACTTCTGGCGGCCCTGGCCGTCGTCTCCGCTAGCGTTGACGGCGGCCAGGGCTGCCTTTGAAGCTGCGCCCACCCATCCTCCTCCTCCTCCTCCTCCTCCCCTCCTCCCCCTCCTCCTCCTCCTACTCCTCCTCCGCCTCCTCCTACTACTAATCAACCCGCATCAATCCTAATATAATACGCCTTCCTCCTCTCTCCTCCTTCACCACTCATCATCATCCTACTCACCCCTCCTCCTCCTACTCCTCATACTAATACCTAATCCACATATCGACACCTCCCCTCATAAGCAGCTATACACATACCCCGACTACTAATGCCTCACTACATAAGTAAAACACGTCGGCGGCTCCCAGGGGGCGCCGGACGCTGCCGCGCCTCCCAGGTGCTCCGAGGGTTCTAGGCCTCCCCGATGGGGTCGGAGCAGATGGGGTCGGTGGATCGCGACGCATCGCCGAGGCGGCTCGATGCGAAGCCCGATTCTCCCCACGCCAAGGTCGCCGGTGCATCCCCAGGGATCCGGCGCTCCAACTCTGATCGGAGCGGCGGGCTTTGGGCTGTTTTCGGCCCAGCGGGCCTTTGCCGGGCTTCAGGACAGTCCAGAAACGACACAGGACGAAAACCTGGCCCCTGGAGAAGGGGTCCGGACCTCCAGGGCCCACGCATCGAAAGAATTGGAGCGGCCAGACGTCTGGGCCTCTCCCTCGCCTCTCTGCACGAATTTATTCTTCCTCCTCTCTGCGCAAAGTTGCGGCCACGTCCATAGGAAAGCCGTTCGGCCAGATGCCTAGATACTGGCCTTCGGCAGGAGTGTTAGCAGAATGAAGCGCATCTGGAGTATGGCCAATGTTGTTTTCTTGTCGTTATGTTCATGGACGCACCTTTGGCCCCCCCTCGTCCGCGCACGTACGCCGGGCCATGGTGCGCCAAACTCATTATGCCTGTCCCCCTTCTTGGGCGCCGCAGCCGACCGCGACGCCGACGAAAAGCAGCGACAGCCTCTGCGACGACGACCCTGACCTCCTCGCGTCGCGAAATAGCTACGACGGAAATCTTTTGAAAGTTTTTGGCCTCCGCATGCCTTGGCCAGGCCCCAGAAACGTCAAAAATCAACTCAGGCTGAAACGCCGAACTTTGGGGGGGGCTACGTTATGAACCAATCACGCTGTCGGATGCTGCGGCGACGACGATTGCGACGCCGTAAATTGTTGCTCGCTGTGAACCAGAAGAAGTCCCGAGGAGAAACAGGGCCTGGCCGTTTGTCGCCGCTGGCGAGCTCCTGGGGGCCCTCTGGGGGCCCCAGGACCGTCAAACAACAAGGCGGGATGACGAGTTGGCCCCAGGGGGACCAGGATATAGGCCTCCTAGAGGGGGTCCGAGTAGATGGGATCGGAGGATCGCGCCGCATCGTCGATCCATCGGCGATGCGGCTCGATGTGGCGCCCGATTTCCTCCACGATGATGGCGCCGATGCCTCGCCGACGGCCGACGTCGCATGTGCATCGCCGATGCATCGCCGATGCATCGCCGTTGCGGCGCGGTCCTCGGACCCCATCTGCTCGGACCCCATCTAGGAGGCCCCTACAGGACCCGTTTCGCGCAGGACCCACGCGTTTCATGCTACATTGCGAAGTCTTTAGTGCTCGGGGGCGCTCGTCGCAGCGGCCAGGCGCAGCTCGGACGATCTGCCGGGATGCTCCCCCGGGCAGGGGTCCAGGGGCTCACTCTGACATGGCTTCGGTTCGACAACGACGAGTGCAGCCACGACGTTGGCAGCGGCGGCAGTGGCCCCGGCGATGGCCACAACGGCGGCAATGTTGGAGGCGGCGACCAGCGCGTCGTCGCCACCATCGTCGCTGCGGTCCTCGTGGAAATGGTGGTCGGGGTCCGTAGTCGTCGTCGGAACGAAGGAGAAGAGGAGGATGAGGAGGAGGAGGAGGAAGAGGAGGAGGAGGGGGAGGGGAGGAGGAGGAGGAGGAGGAGGAGGAGGAAGAGGAAGAGGAAGAGGAAGAGGAAAACGAAGACGAATAAAAAGAAGGAGAAGGAGAAGGACAAGGATTCGCTGAATGATAAGAAGAAACATAATAATACGAATACTCTTCTTACGAAGAAGACGAAAATAGTAAACATGATAAGACTACGAATGCGAGTGAAAGAGTACTACGAATACTCATCATATTAAGAATAAGCATAAGCATAAGCAGACAATAAGAATATGCATCTTGATAAGACGACTGTGGAACGAATACTAAGAATAGTATGAAGAAGACGAATAAGCATATATAATGATAATAAGAAGAATAAGACTCATCGTGATATTCAGATGAAAAATATTCAGCATCAGAGAAAGGATAATACTAATAAGGTTACGAAAAAATACTAATACGAATACTAATCCGAAGACGAAGAAGAGGAGGAGGAGGAGGAGGGAGGAGGAGGAGGAGGAGGAGGAGGAGGAGGAGGAGGAAAGGCCGAATGTCGCTGCCGCCCCGGCGCCGCGCTCACCTCTCTCCGGAGAGCGGAGCTCCCGCTCGGGCGCGGCGCACACACGTCGCACGCAGCTTCGCCGGCGCGCGAGCAGACGGAACAAATCACGCCCCGCAGAGGGGGAGGGGGAGGAGGAGGAGGATGGAGGAGGAGGAGGAGGATGAGGAGGACGAGGAGAGGATTAGGAGGTCGAGGAGGAGGAGGACGGAGGAGGAGGAGGTCGAGGAGGAGGAGAGGAGGAGGAGGAGGATGGAGGGAGGGAGGAGGGAGGAGGGTGGAGGGGGAGGAGGAACGGCCGAAATTTCGCTGCCGCCTCGGCGCCGCGCAGAGTTCGCCCGAAAGCGGCGCTCCCGCCCCGACGAGGCACGCAAAGGCGTCGCCCGCCAGCATTCTGGGGGGGCCCGCGCGAGGGGTCGACGTGTCGCCCTGGCCCGACAGGGAGGGCCCGTGCGCTCCTCCTCCTCCTCCTCCTCCTCCTCCTCCTCCTACATCGACCTCACTACTCATCCTCGACTCTCCGCCTGTTCTCCTCACGACCTCCTCCTCTCTCCCTCCTCCCTCCTCCTCCTACTTCTCCTCGCCCCTCCATCCGCCTACTCCTCCTCCTCCTCCTCCTCCTATCGACCTCCTACTCAGACCTCCTCCTCGACCCTCTACTCCTCCTCCGCCTCCTCCTCCTCCTCCTCCTCCTCCTCCTCCGCCTCGACCTCCTCCTCCTCCTCCTCCTCCTCCTCCTCCGCCTCGAAAGTAGCGTTCCAGCGCGGGCGCGGCGCATGGCTCCTTCGCCGAATCGCATATGACTGCGACAGCGGCAGTGGGGCCGCGCCAGAAGGGGGCGACATGCAGACCTCGCCCAAGCGCCGCGTTTTTCGGACGTGCGGCGCTTTTCGGCGCCGCACGCGCGAAAACAAACTGAAAGAGCGTCGTGTTCTTGGGCCGCGGCCTCGCCCTCCGAAGAGCGCCCGACACGCACAGGGAGCTGCCCGTCGCGGAGGACATGATGGCGCGGCCTCATTTCGGCCCCCGTCTCCGCACGAGGGATCAGCAGTATGGGTGGCTGGATTTGATACTGAGCCCCCGTGCCCCCAGGGTCCTGGGCCTCTGGACCGAGGTCCGCTCCCGGAGGGTCAGGGGCCCCTTCCGCTCGAAGGTATGGATATTGAGACCCCGTGCCCCCAAGGTCTGGGGCCTCCTGACCGAGGTCCGCTGACAGAGGGAGGAGGAGGAGGAGGAGGAGGAGGAGGAGGAGGAGGAGGAGGAGGAGGAGAAAGAGAGGAGGAGGGAAGGAGGAGGAGGCCCCGCGAGGAGGAGGAGGGGAGGAGGAGGGGAGGAGGAGGAGGAGGAGGGAGGAGAGGAGGGGGAGGAGGAGGAGGGGAGGAGGGGGGAGGAGGAGGGAGGAGGAGGATGAGGATCAGAGGAGGGCAGGGGGAGGGAGGAGGAGGAGGAGGAGGAGGAGGAGCCCCTGCCGCTCGCGGAGCCGGCAGTCAGGACCGCGCGGTGCTCGGCAGGGCCTCTCGGGCTTGCGGGCTGCTCCTCGCCCGTGCCGCGGAGCCCGTGCGTGGCCGAGGCTAACGATTGAGTCGGGCCCGTCCTTCTGCAGGAGGGATATTCAAAGATATCAAGGGCAGAAAAAAAAAACGCCCCTACCCTGGTTTACGAGGCGCCGTGCTCTGAAAATCCTGTGGGCTGACAGGGTAAACCCTGCGTGATGTGCCGCGTCCCGGCGACTCGAGGCTTTGGGGGTGCCCAGGAGGTTTACAGACCACGCACTTGTAATCCAGGGTAGGGTAATTTTTTCATCCCTCAAAGATAGGCAAAACAATTAGCCAGGGGATTATTGTTTTTACAGTCAAAAACCTGATGAGGACGCGCGACTCTGCTCCGGGTGCCCTTGCGTCCTGGCTCTTCCTTGCTCTTGCGGCTCGTCCTTGGCCTCTTTCGCTTGCCCGCCTTTCAGGGTACCCTTGGGGTTTTCGTCGTCGGCCGCCCCAGAAATCCCAACTTCGGCTTCCAAGGGTCTTGCGTCCTTGCCGCGCGTCCGTATTAGGGTTTTTGACTGTAGTATTGTTTGAGCATTTGGGGGTATTTGTTGTCTATCTTTCCGAACATCGGCCTGCAGGGGGACAGGCACGACCTAAGCTTACGATGTTCCAACCTACTTTGACCGGGAGCACCAGAGAGAATCTCGAGCGCCAGGGCATTACCGAAATTCGAGGCTTTCCACGTGTCGGGCCCCGGGAGACACTCGTTCGACACTGTTTCGACGCTGTTTCGACACCGTTTCGACACTTTCCCGGGTGCTCGAAGTTTCTCTGGGATGTGGTCCTTACGTGCGATGGGAGCAGCATAGGCCGAGGCACGCCGTGGCCAGAGCAGGCCCTTCGTGCCTTACGATGCGCCCCTGGTGGTAGCACGCTTTCTGTGCCCCCTCGGGTCCACTCGGCGCTGGGGTATCAGACCCCCTCCACTGGGCTTCACTACTGTCAACCCGCATAGTAAGGACGGGCAACCTTCCCAAGGGTACC
>CAUYUJ010018617.1:75000-92500 GCA_963575745.1 Prorocentrum cordatum
GGACGTGAATTCAGAAACAGTGGCAAAAATCCCATGTGTTTTTGGACCCTGACCCCGCGGATCTGCGTGAGGGGTATGGATTTCGAGCCCCCCCATCAATTCAGACAACGCGCCCAGGGGACGCTAAAAAGCCACTTTGGGTCTCCCCCCCCTCGCGCGGTCAATCAACTACTTACAGTAACCAGCAATAAGTCAACTAGTTACAGTAGCCAGCAAGAAGCAGAACTGTAACACTGGAAACTACAACCTACGACTGGTACAGGAAACTGCGAATCACGGGCCTACAGCCTGGTGGCCCCACAAGGGGGCCGGCGGATTTCAAATAGATATATAGATATATATATATATATATATATATATATATATATCCGTATCCATTTTGGCTCAAGCCCGCGGTCGAGCGACCGCGGGCAGCCGCCCTCGCATAGGCCTTCTTGCTCCCGGGCGGTCGGTCTCTCCCCTCGCGCCGTGCGATAGGCGCCGGGCTGCTGTGCGGCGAGCTGGGGACCGTGCTGCAGGCGCCGCGGCGGCGCTTGTGCGCGCGAGAGGCGCACCGCGCCTGCGGGGCGTGCCGCGGACCGTGGCACCCACGGGACGTTGCGGCCTCCGTCGACGATGGCCGAGGCCTCCCCCGCAGCCCCGGAGGGGTCCTGGCAGCGGATCTGGGTCCCCAAGGGCATGGCAGTCTGGCTTGGGCCCATCCCAGGCGCCGCGGGCTGCCCTGTCGCACCTATCCCGGCGACAGGCGCAGGGAGTGGACGTGACGGCTCCGACGGCGACGGCGAGGGAGCCGGCGCACCCGCCACGCGCGGCAGCGCCGAGGGAGCGGAGGCGACGCGAGGCTGCGGCGCCGCCGTGCAGCATCCGCCGACGCTCCCCACCTCGCTCGCTGGTGGCAGCCTGCCGCCTCTGCCATCGGTGCCAGACTTCCCGAAGCTCGATGGCGATGCCACTGGCGACGTGAAGGTTGGCGTGCGCTTCAACCCAGAGGTGGAGCGCAAGCAGTGCTCAGCGGCGGCGCCGGCGGAGGCGCCTGCAGCTGCGACCGCACGTGGTGCTCCTGCGCGCGAGGGCGCCGGGAGCAGTCAGGAAGTTCTTCAGCATGATGGTGCCGAGAACCTGGCCGAATGCGATGAGCTCACCTTCGGCGCCGCCTCGGACCTATTGGCCCAACTCGATGCCGATGGTGCCGCCCATCTTCCACTTTTTCTCCGGGATTCGCGCGAGGTGACCATGGAGTCCAGCTGCGACCCGCTGGTCCTCACGGCCGAGCCGAGCACGCAGTTCCGGAGCCTCTTGCGGCATGCCGTGGGTGTGTCGCGCCAGGCTGGTCTCGCTGCTGGTGATGTGCATGCTGAGGGAAGGCGTCATTGAAGTGGCCTCTGCCGCGAAAAAGGCAACTTTCCAGAGCATTTTGGAGCAGGCAGCGCCCGCGTCCTTCGTCTTCATCTCGGTCCAGACGACCAGTGATGCCTGAGTTTTCAGCCTGCCTGGTCATGCCAATAAATTAATGGCCCGAGTTTGTCGTAACGGCCCGCGGCCGTTCGGAGCGCAGGATTGCCCACTGGCCGCCCTGCTACCCATGCTCGCCGTGCCATGGCAGCGACGCGTCCACTGACCAGCGCTGCTCCTGGCCTCCCATTGCTTTTACTAGTTGCCCAGCTGTGTGGCCAGATTCGGCTCGGATTGCTGGTGCCGGGTCGCCCTGGCGGCCGTCGTCGTCGCGGCTGGATTCGGCTTGTCTCGCTGGCGTCGGGTCGTCCCCCGTTGGCCCTCGTCGCCACGGACGGTGTAGTGCACTGCACGCGCCCGATGGCTTCCCACAAACGTGGATCGCCGTCAATGATAAAAACGGGGTCGCCCCCGTTTTTGGCACGCACGCCTTTTTCGAAACTTGTCTTGAGACGCCTCGCGCAACCCTTGCTAAATAAAATAAATAAATAAATAAATAATATATATATATATATATATATGCGTGCCCCCCCTCTGAGATCTACCTTGAAGCCCTTTTCAAAGCAAAGAAGTACGAGGGCACCATCGCTGTCCAAGTTTGCAGTAACAATTTACCTCCGCCAAAAGTTGGCACAGAACGTGGATCCCATCTCGGCCCAAAGGTCTTTGCCCCTGTGCCAGTAAAGCCACTGGGCGCTGCGAATTGCAGTGGCGGCCGTCTCAGAATTGGGCACCATTGTCTGGCCACCCAAGGTTGAGCGGATGTATTTCCAAACGCTGTCGATAACCTGGGAGCCGGCCTTGGTGCGCAACTTCCTACCACATGGAAGCTTATGAGTTGCCAAGCGCGCGTAGCACGGCTTCACCCACACCCACTTGCCATTCTTTTTCACTCTCTTTTTGCAGTGCCGCACTGAATCGTGCAACACTCCCTCAACTCGCATGGCGTAGCTCTTAGCGCGGTCCGTATGCAAAATAATGCGCCTACCTTTCAAGTAGCGGTTTGCCAGAGGCGCCCAATCGACCTTCCTGATTGCGCCTGGCCCAGGAGCCCTCTTCACCGTGGGGGCCGCGGTAGTCTTCGCCAGCACCAGCGACTCGGGCAGCCGACCAGCGCAGTCTTCGCCGGATGTCTGTCTTTTCCGAAGCACGAAGAAGACTTAAAGTGACGCGCATCAGGTTTGCAACAAACCTGTGGCGCAATTCTTTTCCATTTCAGAATGCGTCTCGCCGTCCTGGCCAGCAGCCACGCGGTTGCTCTGTCGGGCGCTGAGCTTGCGCCACGCCGTGTCAGGCGGCAAGGCAGCGCCAGGGCCAACGTCAGTGACGAACGCCCACTCGAGCGCCATTGTGGTTCGCAAGAGCAGGGATATGAAGGGGCGCAAATTGCCACAATGAAAACCCGATCAAACGGGGTGCTTGAGCCGATAAACGACGTGCGAAACAGTGGTTGTGAATATCGATGTTATTGACATCCGCTGTGCTTCATCAATCACATAGGACCACTCCCTTCCGCCACCCCGAGAGTGCGAAGCACCGCCGAATCCTCCAAACGCGAGCTCCTCAAAAACGGGGGCATCCAATATTGGAGCGCTTTCTTCTTTACCCCATCATGTTGACATCTCTAACCTCATAGCTGCCATATTCGGAAATATGAACGGGGGCCGACCAAACATATTTTCTCCCCGAAAGTGAAAGACGACGCGGGCTCCTCCCAAACGGGGGCATCCAATATTGGATGCCCCTCTTCATTACGAGTGTGTGCACAATATAGTTATGCTCAGAGATGTTTTTACCCCCGCTGCGTTTTCCAGGTTTGAAGTATACGTCGTTGTGCTGAACTTCAGGAGAAGAGCAATCCAAAGTACATGTCATCTCATGATAAAGCGAATCGAAACACATTCGGCCCCAAGTTCATGACATCGCACTTCCGCCTTGCTTGTCGTTTTTTTAGGCTTGCACATGCAAGGCCGGTGGCCGAATTCGCCGTTTGCAGAGGCAGCAGGCTACTGGGCGCCAAAGCACCCGTCCCGGTCGCTCGCCCTGGGGCCTCTCGGCCGCCTCACGAGCTCGTAGTAGTTCGCCTGCTGCGCCTTGGAAGCGTTCTGGAGGAAGCGGTTCTTCTCCGTGGAGAGGCCGCGGCACTTCGCCTGATGGAGTTTGGGGAGAGAGGTTTGGTCGCCCCTTGGCGCTCGCCTAGGCGGGCGCCAAGTTTGGCTTGTTTGCTCCGGGGGAGGGGGGTAGGTTTTTTCGCCCTCGAAAGGCCTGCGCCTTCTTGAGGCTAGCCCGCAAGCTCTCGTTCTCCGGCCCCGCCTCGTCCCAAGCGGCCGCCTCGCCCTCCCGTCGGGCTGTGCGTGCTTTCTGCTTCCGGTCGTCTCGCTCCTCCTGAGTCTCCCGCAGCTGCTTGCGCAAGCCCTCGTTCTTGTCCTTCGCGGTGCCCAGGTTCTTGCGGGCGTTCTCGGCCGCGCGCTGTGGGGAAACAGAAAGTTTCTGTGTTGGTCGTTGAACTGTGGTTGTTGTTTCTTTCGCTGGTGTTGTTATGTTGCGTAGTTGCGTGGGGGGGCTGCGGTGCTGCCGCGTTGGTGGTTGCTGGAGCTTTTCGTTTCCATGGTATCGAATGCTGCTTGCTTGCGCCATGTGCTCCGGTGCTTTGTGTGTTGCTTGTACGGAGAGGTGCATGCTTAGTGTCCCAACAACCGTGTGGACGAACACATCACGGCGCAAGTGGAAGTTCTCCTTCTTTTTCTCCTTCACTTCCTTGTGGAGCTCCGTCTGCCTCTTCCTCAAGGCTCCCACGGTGTCGTGGTATTTTTTCAAGTGCACTTTGGCCGCCTTCTGGAGGTACTGCTTGACCCACGGTTTCTTGAGCCAGTTTTGGATAGAGGCTGCCCGTTTGCGATCCCTGCAGTTGTCTGTCTTGGTCTTCGCGGCTTTCTTCGTGGACGCAGGCATTCGCGCAGCGCGAGGCCGACAAGGCGAAGCAAACAAATTAAGAAGGTCGCAGACCCGAAGCCGGTACGGCTAAGAATGATGAGGGGGAGAGGGAGGGATAATGAAAAAACAACGTCAGGAACACAAGAATATGAACAGAGAGATTGCGATCATATTCTCTCTAACTACGCCTCCTCCTCCGCCTACTCATCATCATCATCAATACCATCATCATGATCATCATTATCATCATCAGCCTCATCATCGTCATCGTCATCATCATCATCGTCGTCGTCATCGTTCTTATCATCATCATCTTCATCACCATAGTCATCGTCACCGTCACCATCATCATCACCATCATCGTCAACGCCATCATCATCGTCATCATCATCATCATCGTCGTCGTCATCGTTCTTATCATCATCATCTTCATCACCATAGTCATCGTCACCATCATCATCATCACCATCATCGTCACCACCATCATCATCGTCGTCGTCAGCGTCATCGTCATCATCATCATCATCGTCATCGTTCCTCCGCGTCGTCGTCATCCCGCTCTTCCTTCCAATCCCTTGCTGTGTACACTCGTTCTCCTTGAATTCCACACGGCTCCAGAGCATACCAGATCAATAGTTCGACATCGAGCCTTCAATATCCAACGATCAACACCACCTCCAGACCGGCCATCAGTCCCAGGCAGACTGCCGACGGCTCCGCCCCCCCCCCGCGCCGCCCTCCTCCTCCTCATCGTCATCATCGTCGTCCTCCTCCTCCTCCTCATCGTCATCATCGTCGTCGTCCTCCTCCTCCTCCTCATCGTCATCATCGTCGTCCTCCTCCTCCTCATCGCGCCTGGAGCGGGAGGGCGGGAGAGCGGGAGAGCGGGAGAGCGGGAGAACGGGAGGGCGGGAGAGCGGGGGAGCGGGAGAGCGGGAGAGCGGGAGGGCGGGAGAGCGGGAGAGCGGGAGAGCGGGAGAGCGGGAGAGCGGGAGAGCAGGAGAGCGGGAGAGCGGGAGAGCGGGAGAGCGGGAGAGCGGGAGAGCGGGAGAGCGGGAGAGGCGGGAGCGGGAGGGCGGAGGCGGGAGCGGGAGCGGGGAGCGGAGAAGCGGGAGAGCGGGAGCGGGAGCGGGAGAGCGGGAGGCGGGAGTGGCGGGAGCGGGAAGCGGGAGAGCGGGAGTCCCGAGCGGGGGAGCAGGGTGCGGTGGGTCGGGGAGCGGCCGGGGCGGACTCCGGCCATTGCAATTTGCACGTTGACCCATTCCCTAGCTCCGCTCTCCCGCTCTCCCGCTCTCCCGCTCTCCCGCTCTCCCGCTCTCCCGCTCTCCCGCTCTCCCGCTCTCCCGCGCTCCCGCTCTCCCGCTCTCCCGCTCTCCCGCTCTCCCGCTCTCCCGCTCTCCCGCTCTCCCGCTCTCCCGCTCTCCCGCTCTCCCGCTCTCCAACTCTCCCGCTCTCCCGCTCTCCCGCTCTCCCGCTCTCCCGCTCTCCCGCTCTCCCGCTCTCCCGCTCTCCCGCTCTCCCGCTCTCCCGCTCTCCCGCTCTCCCGCTCTCCCGCTCTCCCGCCTTCCCACTCCTCCCGAATTTCCATCTCTCCCGCCATCTCGCTCTCCCATCAGCGGCTGGAGAGCACGTTATCGAAAAAGGGTGGTTGAGGTAGATCTCAGAGGGGGGGGCTCCCACATATATATATATATATATATATATATATATATATAATAATATGAGAGGGAGAGAGAGGAAGAGAGGAGAGAGAGAGAGAGAGGGAGAGGAGAGAGAGCGTGATCTACCGCCGCTTTAACTGTGGAAAATTCCACCTTTCCTCGGAACCGGGGGGTCTCCCCCCCCTCCCCCCCCCTCCTCCGAAACCCCCCCCCCTGCTGGACCCCCCAACGCCCCCCTCTCCCCCCCGGCAAAACCCCCCTCCCCTACCCCTCCCCACCCCCCCCCCACCTCCCGCTCGAAACCTCCGGGGGTCCTGCCGGTGTTCGACCCCTCCCCCCCCCCCCCCCTCTCCTCCGGATCCGGAACCGGGGGCTCGCCGGAACCGGGGGGGGTCACTACCGGTTCGAACCCCTCCCCCCCCCCCCCTTACCCTTCGGATCCGGAAAACCGGGAGGGGTCACTACCGGTTCGAACCCCCCCCCCCCCTCACCGCCAGCAAACGACTCCCGGTCCCCACCACCGTCCGCATCACATCCCCCTGGTGTTCCCAGCACCACTGTCCTCACCACCGCTGTCCCCACTGGTTCCACCACCGCCCCTACTGTCCCCACCAGTGGCCCCACCACTGTCGCACTGTCCCCGCTGTCCCCAGAACTGTTCCCACCACGGTTCCACTCTCCCCACTGTCTCCACGGCCCCAACCACTGCCCGACTATCCCCACTGTCCCCACTGTCCCACTGACTCCTCCGCTGTCCCACTGAGCTGTCCCACTGTCCCCACCACTGTCCCACTGTCCCCACCACTGTCCCCACTGTACCTTTGTCCCATTGTCCCACCGCCGTCCTCGCCACCGCCTTCACCACTGTCCCCACCACCATTGTACCCTCCACTGTCCCACTGTTTCCACCTCATTCCCATTGTCCCCACACCACTGTCCCCACCACCACCGTCACCACCACTGTCCACTGTCCCCCCCTGTTCCCACCATTGTCCCCACCACTGTCCCCACCACTACCGTCCCCACCACTGTCCCACTGTCCCACTGTCCCCACCACTGTCCCGCTATCCCCTCACCACTGTCCCCACCAACACCGTCCCCACCACTGTCCGCACCCCCACTCGGTTTTCGAGGGGGGGGGGGTTCGAACCGGTAGTGACCCCCCCCGGTTTTCGAGGGGGGGGGGGTTCGAACCGGTAGTGACCCCCCCCCCTTTTCATGATGAGCTGGGGGGGGGGGAGGGGTTCGAACCGGTAGTGACCCCCCCGGTTTTCCGGAGGGGGGGGGGGGGGGGGGTTTCGAACCGGTAGTGACCCCCCCCGGTTTTCCGCCAGCAGCGGTAGAACACGCTCTTTCATATATATATATATAAACATATATATAATAATATATATATATATATATATATACATAGCTTCCTATCTTAATTACCTCACACCAGGGATGGCCAACACCCCCCCCCAATAGAATCTGGCGGTCCCAAAGGCCCCGGAGGCTGTTCTCTGGCCCGTCCCTGAGGGCCCCGAAAAGGCTCCAGGAGAAAACCGCAAACAGTCAGAATGGCTCCGAAACGCCAAAATATCCTTCCCAGACGCTCAAGATGCCCCCAAGATAGCCCAAGAGGCCTCCAAGACGCTTCAAGAGGCGGCCAAAAAGCTTCCCAAGAGGGCCCCAAGAGGCCTAAATCATTGATTTTCCATTGGAAAACATATATTTTCAGCATGTACGACTTTTCGCCCTTTACGGCGTCGAAGACGGTCCAAGATGCCCCCGAGACCGCCCCAAGACGGGCCAAGAGGCTCCAAAGAGGCTTCCCAAAACGGCCCAAGAGGCGCCCAAGACGGCCCAAGAGGGCCCCAAGACAGCCCCAAGAGGCCTCAAGAGGGTCCCAGGAGGGCCCCAGGGAGCCACCAGGGGAGCCCCAAGACGAGTCAAGGCCTCCAAGACGCCCCAAGTCGGCCCAAAAGCGCCCCAAGACGGCCCAAACCTGCGTCAAATAGGCAAAAGAACGTTAATATTCAGAAAACCACTAACGGAACCGAGAGACGCAAAAGAAAAGAGCGATCAGTAGCCCCCAAATCAACCCGCAAAGGAGCACTAAGAAGGCCCATAGACGCTAAAGAAAAGAGCGATTGGTAGCGTACAAGCTCTGCACACCAAGGCTCCCAAGAGCGAACGGTGACATAACAAACTCTGACAACCAAGGCTCCCAATAGTGAGCGGCAACCTCACTATCTCTGACAACCACGGCCCCCAAGAGCGACCGGTGACGCAACCAGTCCTTCACACCAACGCTCCCAAGAGCGACAAGCGCCATGAACCATCTAGGGCAAGCCCCCCAAAAGCCACTCTTTCCGTTTCCGTGACGGCCCAGGACATCCATGAGGCTTCATACCCACGACCCAGACACGGTGGCCCGCTGGGCCGAACGCCATTCGATCGAATGTGGATGGCCTTCCGGTTCCAACACTCCTCCTTGGAATTCCGATGTGACGTTCGTTGTGTGCCGGCACGATCGCCGCTCTGATCATCCGTTGCTGCAGGCTCAATTTCCATCACGTCAGGCCACTCCCGTGCTACCGAAACGCTCAGCTTTAGCTTGCGCCCAATGCCACCAACTTCTATCTCTTTCTGCTTACTCCTCAACGCTACTCCTCAACGCAGCTGCATTCGTCCTCTGACAGAACTTGGTGCAAGGAGTGCTGTTCGACTGTCAACAAAGCTGGCCTTCTCAAGCCCTGTGTCAACTGTGGGGTCGAGCTCTCTGAGACGAACTACGCGAAAAAACCAATGGCCACGAACTACCAGGACGTGCCGGTGTTGCACGGAGGCCGCACCACCACAGAGTGGGACATCTAGATCAACCCTCACCTCCATTTCTTTGGGAGATATGTCCACACAGTGCGACCACTGCGGCGCACTATGGTTTACCTCCGGGGCTCCATGTGGCCCTTCCGAAGCCGAACAAAGACGACGGCAACGTCGACCCAAACCAACCCAAATGCCGAAAGGCCCCCAAAACTGTTCCAGAAAACCGCGAGCCACTTCTAGATGACCGACGACGGCGACGACGGCGACGACGACAACGTCGTCGTCGCCGTCGTCGAACGCGCACCCCTGTTTTCATCACCCCACGTGCTTTGTCGTTTCGTGGGGCCCCATTGGCCTGCACATGTAGCTGCGCCTCGGCCCAATACGCCTGTTTGTCCTCCCCCCTGTGTCCCTGACAATGCACTACACCGAGACTTTAAAGCGAAGCGCAGCGAGCTTCAAGTCTTGTATACATCTAACGAATCTCGCGGCGCTGAAGCGAGACCCACATTTTGAACACGATACGCCATCAATCCGTGAAACTCTTTCATGTTATTAAAACGAATGCGCGCGGCGCTAACGCGAGAGCCAAGTTTCAAGAACGGCCCGCGTTCAATCCGTGATACGTTTGCTGTTTGGGGAAACGAATGCGCGCGGCGCCAAAGCGGGAGCCACATGTTGAAAGCCACCCGCCATCAACCCGTGAAACGTTTGTAACTGTTTGGGACAAATTTGCGCGGCGCGTAGGCGAGAGCCACATTTTGGAAGCGGCCCACCCTCCACCTATGATGTACATTTCTACGGTTCAGGATCACACATGGTGGCAAGGTCAGGCGAAACGCCTGGCCCGCCCTTCCGACTGTCTTCGCTGTGGATTTGTAGTTACGAGGAAGAGAAGGAATACAGGAGGAGGAGGAGGAGAAGGAGGAGGGCTGGAGGAGTGCAGGGAGAGAGGGAGGGAGAGGCAGAGGGAGAGGGAAGGGGAGTGGGAGGAGGAAGCGGGTCGTTTCCATCCATTTCATTTTTAGGAGTCCAGATGCATTTGGCCGCCTCCAGAAGCCACCAGGCAGGTTGCGGGGAAGGAGGAGGAGGAGTTCCAGAGGGGGAGCAGGAGTACGAGGACCAGAGTAGGATGACCACCGGAGGAGGGAGACGAGGAGGAGAAGGAGTAGGAGGACGAGGCAGGAGGAGGAGGAGGAGGAGGAGGAATAGGAGGCGAAGGAGGAGGATGCAGACCACAGGACGGAGGAGACCAGAGGACGGAGGAGGCCAGATGGGGAGGAGGAGGAGGAGGAGGGGGAGGCAGGAGGAGGAGGCAGATCAGAGGACGGAGGAGACCAGAGGACGGAGGAGACCAGAGGACGGAGGGAGGCCAGATGGGGAGGAGGAGGAGGAGGAGGAGGAGGCAGGAGGAGGAGGACCTGAATTCACCCGGGATGCCTCGGCAGCGCTGCTGCACACCCTCCCGCCCGAGGCCCCTGCCCCCCCAGAGTGTAAAGCCACCTACAGCCGATCCCGTATTCTCCACGGGCGGCGCACCCCGGGAATGCGGACACCCCGTACGCCTCATTCCGGCTGGAGCCCCACTGTGGCAGGAGGGGCAAACACACACACACACACACCGACACACACACACACACCGACACACACACAGGCACAATCAATCGTCGATTCCCGCAAACACGTAGGAAATTTGGGGAAGCGGGGGGGGGGGGACAGGAACCCAGAAAATAGAAGGACATGTCCGGGATCCTGATACCTGTGTGTATTGATTTGTGTGTCTCAGGGCCCCGTCAATTTTGGCAGGAAGCTGCCTTGCATGATTTTAGTTGCAAGCGGTGCGAAGAGGTAGCTTTATATTGTCTGAAGGGTTGTCAAGCGATCGCCCCGTTCAGGAGAGCGCAGTCCTCCCGAACTGTTCCACGATGTCGCGCACCTGGGCAACACGTTCAAGACGTATTCAACGCGAGGATGTTTCTAGTATGAACGAGCCGACGTCTTTTCATAATCTTACACTTTCGGTTATAGCCCTGGAGGGTTCAAGCGAAAGCCCTGGTCCCAAACGGATCTCTTGGGTCGCACCTTTCACACGTTTGATGTGTAAGACGAGTTTGCGCGGCGCGATTGCGATATTCACAACTCGAAAACACTATGTTTCATTTACTTTGTAACTGTTTGGGTCTCCAGGCTTCACTATCATTTTAGCCAGCGTGGGCTCAACACAGTAGGGCATTGCATATTCGACGTGCGCTTTCTGTGGTACAAGCTATGTCCTGCAACGGACGAGGTGCATTCAAATGTGACCGCATCCGCGCGTGACCACCTCCGATGCCCTTCCAATCATCCCAATCGCTCGCAACTTGTTTGCAAACCTCAGCTGGGCTGCGACGAAGAACATGTCGATTAGGATCTTCACGACTGTGGGGGCGATGTCGACGACGCCGATGGTGATGGCGATTCAGCCGATGATGATGATGATGATGATGATGATGATGATGATGATGATGATGATGGCGATGGGAATGATGACGCCGTCGATGATTATGACGATGGCAGTTGTGAGGATGATGAGAACATGTGCGCGCGGAAATGTGACAAGGGGCTTTGGCTCAAGCCATTCTTGGCTTTGGCTCAAGCCATTCTTGGCTTTGACCCAAGTTGCCTTCTTCAGTCGTTTCCGCGTGGCCAGTCTGAGGACCTCCTTGCCAATTTCGCTGCAATGGCAAATGAGACGTACGGCGGCGGCATCTACCAGAACCCGATGAACCCCAAGGAGATCTGGGCCAACATTTGTTATAATGCGCAGGGAAACCAGCTATTCCCGCCGTGGGAACCCGCACTTGGGGCATACGTGTCTGAGGGCGACTACAATAAGATCATGGACGCCCTCCGGTCCGAGTTTGCAAACAAACCCACCCCGAATGTAAACTTACAAATCTGCTCCTATCTGCTCTGCTACTGCACGCTGGGAATCCTCTCCTGTCCTGTGTGCTATGAGAAAATGAAGATCAAGTGGTTCAACGCGAAGCTGAAGGAGCTTCCTGGCAGTCTGGGATTGACTGGGGTTCGCATTGAGTTGACGGAGGTGTTTGGCGTCGAGGAGAATTGGGTGGATTCGAAAGGGCAGCCTTTGATGCTCCTGCGGATGCAGCTCCCTGTGGGGCCACCTCGGGGCTACAACGTCATTTTTACCTTGCCGGTAAGTCTGTCATGGCCGCCCAATGGCGCGCCAGGACAACACATGATGGCGGCCCCAACGACCGCCGTTGTCATTGGGGCTCAAGACGTCGCCCAGAAGATCATGTCGCTCAAGCAGTTGCTCGACGCAGGTGCGCTTACTCAGGAAGAGTTCGACGCGAAAAAGCAGCAGCTCATGGATCAGATGTGAGCGTGGTGACATCTATGGGGCCTCAGCTGGACACCAGTGTAAAGCCGCCAGCGCCGTAGAGTCTGAGGCCTCAACCGCACTTTCTTCTTTTTACTTGACAGCGAAGAAAGATAGCTTTCTAATGGTCTCAAAAGATAGCGTCATGACTCCCCAGGGGGGTCCGGGCAGGATCCGGGGAGAATCCGCGGAAGTCGTTTTAAGCAAACAGTTACGCACTTCGTGGTCTTCGAGGTCCCAGAACTCCATTCTGGGGACACATTCTGAATGCCCGGGGCCAACTGTAGGCCACTTCGTGTTCTTCGGATTCCCAGAACTCCATTCCTGGGCATGATTTTGAATGCCCGGAGCCAACTGTAGGCCTTTTCGTGGTCTTCGAGTTCCCAGAACTCCATTCCTGGGCATGATTTTGAATGCCCGGAGCCAACTGTAGGCCACTTCGTGGTCTTCGAGTTCCCAGAACTCCATTCTTGGGCATGATTTTGAATGCCCGGAGCCAACTGTAGGCCACTTCGTGTTCTTCGAGTTCCCAAAACTGCATTCCCGGGCCACATTTTGAATGCTGAGGCAGGCTGAGGCTGAGGCTGAGGCAGGCTGAGGCTGAGGCAGGCTGAGGCTGAGGCCGAGGCTGAAGGCAGACTGAGGCTGAGGCTGAAGCAGGCTGAGGCTGAGGCTGAGGCAGGCTGAGGCTGAGGCTGAGGCAGGCTGATGCTGAGGCAGGCTGAGGAGGCTGAGGCTGAGCAGGCTGAGGCTGAGGCCGAGGCTGAAGGCAGACTGAGGCTGAGGCTGAGGCAGGCTGAGGCTGAGGCTGAGGCAGGCTGAGGCTGAGGCTGAGGCAGGCTGATGCTGAGGCAGGCTGAGGCTGAGGCTGAGGCTGATGCAGGCTGAGGCTGAGGCAGGCTGAGGCTGAGGCCGAGGCTGAAGGCAGACTGAGGCTGAGGCTGAAGCAGGCTGAGGCTGAGGCTGAGGCAGGCTGAGGCTGAGGCTGAGGCAGGCTGATGCTGAGGCAGGCTGAGGCTGAGGCTGTGACTGCGACTGCCGTCGCCACTGCGACTGTCATCGCGAATGCGACTGCGACTGCGAGAACAGCAGAATTCTACAATTGGATCCTCATCTGAATATTAAGGGGAATGCTTCCAGATATGCTCCTACACATCGCTGTTAGGTTGCTTTGCCAGGATAATTTTCCCAACCAGAATGTGGTTTGGGTCCTCGTTGCCCCCTCCCTTCTCCCATCCCTGCTTCTGTTTTCCGCATGTCCACCATTTCGGCGCACCCCTCACAAGATCCGTGGCCCCATAGGGAGGTCCACCGAAGGCCCACGATTGTGCGTCCACATGCGTCTCAGGCATCGATTTCGGCACACCTCTAACACGGTTCGTGGCCCCATGGGGAGCTCCACCGAAGACCCCAGTGGCAGGGTTTACATGCGTCGCCGCGATTGATTTCGGGACACCCCTAACACGGTTCGTGGCCCAATAGGGAGTTCCACCGAAGGCCCCAGCGGCAGGGTGTACGTGCGTCCCCGCGACTCATTTCGACACACCCCTCACACGGTTCTTGAAACTATCGGGGGTTCCACCGAAGGCCCCAGTGGTACGGTTTACATGCGTCCCCGCGATTCATTTCGCCGCACCGTTCACACGCTTCGTGGCCCCATGGGGAGCTCCACCGAAGGCCCCAACGGCAGGGTTTACATGCGTCGTCGCGGTTCATGTCGGCGCACCTTTCACACGGTTCGTGGCCCAAAAGGGAGCTCCACCGAAGGCCCCAACGGCAGGGTTTACACGTGTCTCCGCGTCTCTGACGGCACACCCCTCACACCGTTCGTGGCCCTTATAGGGAGCTTCGCGCAAGGCCCCAACGGCAGGGTTTACATGCGTCTTTGCGATTCATTTCGGCACACACCTTACACGGTTCGTGGCCCCATAGGGAGCTCCACCGAAGGCCCCAGCGGCAGGCTTCACACGTGTCCCCACGAGTAAGTTTGTCACACCCCTCACACGCGCGGTTCGTGGCCCCATGGGGGGCTCCACCGAAGGCCCCAGCGGCAGGGTTTACGTGCGTCGTCGCGGTTCATGTCGGCGCACCTTTCACACGGATCGTGGCCCAAAAGGGAGCTTCACCGAAGGCCCCAACGGCAGGGTTTACACGTGTCTCCGCGTCTCTGACGGCACACCCCTCACACCGTTCGTGGCCCCTATAGGGAGCTTCGCGCAAGGCCCTAATGGCAGGGTTTACATGCGTCCTTGCGATTCATGTCGGCACACACCTTACACGGCTCGTGGCCCCATAGGTAGCTCCACCGAAGGCCCCAGCGGCAGGGTTCACACGTGTCCCCACGAGTAATTTTGTCACACCCCTCACACGCGCGGTTCGTGGCCCCATGGGGAGCTCCACCTAAGGCCCCAACGGCAGGGTTTACGTGCGTCGTCGCGGTTCATGTCGGCGCACCTTTCACACGGCTCGTGGCACAAAAGGGATCTCCACCGAAGGCCCCAGCGGCAGGGTTTACACGTGTCTCCGCGTCTCTGACGGCACACCCCTCACACCGTTCGTGGCCCCATAGGGAGCTCCACGCAAGGCCGCAACGGCAGGGTTTACATGCGTCCTTGCGATTCATTTCGGCACACACCTTACACGGCTCGTGGCCCAATAGGGAGCTCCACCGAAGGCCCCAGTGGCAGGGTTTTCATGCGCCCCCGCGATTCATTTCGAGGAAGAGACGCTTGCGCGAGGCTCCTGGAATTTGGAATTTTCCACGGCGCAAGGCCCCCTGGACCTCTCGACCCCATCCCAGGGACAATATAAATATGTTAAGTTTCGGGTATTTTTGTTCATAGCCCTGGACCCCAAAAAAGGCTTCCGGAAGATGCGATCGAGGGAGTTCCGCCAGGATCGAACGTAGCGCAACCTTGGCGGTGAATGCCCCTTCTACATCGCTCAGACCTCCGACGTTGCGATGTTTCGCACGGCGCAATGCCCGTGGACCTCTCGACCGCATGCTGGGGACCAGTCCCGGGGCCCAATGTGCTTCTGGATGCCGCGACGAAGGAAGAAACGAAGAGATCGGACGTATCACGTCGGGGGTCGAGGCAATTTCAAAATCGACCCAAGGACCCGTCCAGTCGATTTGCGCCTGAGACATCGCCCCGTGTCCCTCCTCCTCTCCTTTTCCCCCTCCTCCCTCCTCCTCCTCCTCCTCCTCCTCCTCCTCCTCCTCCTCAATCCATCCTCCATCAGCATCATCATCAGCATCATCAGCATCAGCATCATCATAATATCCACCATCAGCATCATCACCATCATCATCATCATCATCACCACCACCACCATCATCATCATCATCATCATCATCATCATCATCATCATCATCATCATCATCATCATCATCATCATCATCATCATCGTCGCGGAGTGGTCGCCGAGACAGCCTTCGCGAAAACCTACGCCGACATCATCTCCATGCCGCTTCTGCCATCCTACCTGGACGTGCTTGTGCCCGAGTCGTAGGCAGGGTGCGTGAAAGGACGTGGCACGGCTTCCGCAGAAGCCGCCACCGCTGGTTGGATCTCTCGGCATCACGCCACTTTGCGCTGCTGGGCCATCCTTTTCCTAGACCTCAGCAAGGCCTTCGACACGGTTTTCAGGGAGTTGGCCCTGGGTCCGAGGGACGTTTCGCTCACGAAGCTCATCCCCGCCTTGATGCAACGAGGCGTCCCGCCTGATGTGGCCAGCGCCGTCCACGAGTACCTCAAAGTCCACGGCCCCAGAGTGCTCGATGGCGGAATCGAGCCGGCGGCGGCCCAGCTGATCGCAGATTGGCACACTGCCACATGGTCGCACGTGCGATCCAACGACGGACGCGACGTCACGCCAGTCACTGACGACACGCCGGTTGCCTCGTCGACCATCGCAGCGCGCCAGGGCGAGAAGCTCGGCGCCATCATCTTCAATGTCATCTACGACATCCTGCTGGCCGAGGTGCGCGAGAGGCTCAAGGAGCTTGGCGTCTCGTCCCGCATGGCCGTCCCCACGGATGCCGTGCCCTGGCACACCAACGTCAACCCAGAAAGCGACCTGGAGGAGATCACCGTTGACCAGTCCACGTACGTCGACGATTTAGCGGAGCTCTTCGAGGCGGACACGCCGGCACAGCTCATCGACAGCCTCACGCAGGCCGTCAACGTGTTATACGAGGTGTTATCTCGCTACGGCCTCAAGATCAACTTCGGCCCAGAGAAGACGGCCATCATGCTGCGCCTCTTCGGAGTGGGCGCCCGCGCGGCATACAATCAGCTTCAAGATGAAGCAGGCGACCTAGGGCTGGACACCAACGCCGGGCGCTGCGGCATCGTGTACCATTACAAGCACGTTGGGACGACCCTTCAGACCTCTGGGCGATCGATGCCCGACGCCCAGGCGAAGGCCACCAAGATGCAGAAGACCTACGGCCCTATGGCCCACACCGTCTTCGGCTCCTGCCACCTCTCGAAGGCGACCCGCGCTTCCCTGGCGTGCTCGCTTCTGGACTCCCAGCTCCTCTTTGGCGCAGAGCTGTGGTTGCAGGACGACCCGGTGGCCAAACGCCGCACGCAGGCGGCCTACATGCGACCGCGGCGGCAGGTCTTGGGACACCCTCGATTCGGCCACACCGACGTCAGCGATGACCAGGCGTGCACGCAGCTCGGGCACTCCGCCCTGGACATGGCGATCACATGCAGGCGACTACGGCTGCTGCCGGTTTTGCTGGACGGCCCAGCTTACCTTCGTGCCATCCACTGTGCGGAGCCTTAGCGGCCGCATGCCCGCCTCCTCCTCGACGACCTCATCCTGCTGTGGGAGCACTCCGAGGAACTGCGCCATCTGCCGTCGCCGGCGGTGGCACCAGCGCAGTGGGCACGCTATATCACAGCATCCCGCCCACATCGGAAGAGGATGGTGAGGGCGATCGCTTTCCTCCCGAATCGCCCGGGGGCCATTGCACAGCAAGCCCCCCCACCAACGGCTGCCGAAGTCGAAGAGGCCGAAGCCCAGCGCTCGACCCTGACCCGGGCGCAACAGCTTCTCCAGTGCGACCTGTCTCACAAGTGGTGCAGGGGACGGCGCGGCCTCGCAGGCCACCGGCACCGAGCCCATCGCATAGTTGCCACGGCTCGGGCATATTGCATCACGTCCACATGCCCAGCATGCGGCAAAGACTACGGATCCCGACCGCGGGCTGTCCACCACTTGCAGTGCAGCTCCCAGGTTTGCC
>CAUYUJ010018617.1:95000-120000 GCA_963575745.1 Prorocentrum cordatum
CCCCGCTCCACTCCTCCAGAGAGGCCGCGCTTGAACGAGGAGGGTCGCGAAAATCATTACTATTTACCAGGTTTCGTAGCCCTCCCCCCTTCCAGCGGGGCCTTGCCAGAGCGAGGAGGGCATCAAGAAACCGTACTATTTACAAGGCTTCGTTTCCTGAGCACTTGTCCTCCCTCCTCCTTTCTTTCGCCTGCCCTGTCGTGCGTACTCACTCGTTCGATGAGCTTCTCCTTCGTGTTGATGCTGTCGTACCCCATGGGTCCCACGAAACCGTTGATATCTTCATGTGGGGAACTCCGTTCGCATAATTCCCGCGGAGGGCGCACGCCGAGGCCCGCGGTTGCCTCGCGCAGCCCGCGGCCCCCGCCGAGGTTGCCCCAGATGGTGCCCAACGTCGATTCTGCTGACTCCTCCTCCTCCTCCTCCTCCTCCTCCTCCTCCTCCTCCTGCTGCTAGGCTGAGGCTGAAGCTGAGGCAGGCTGAGGCTGAGGCTGAGGCTGTGGCTGAGGCTGAGGCAAGCTGCGGCTGAGGCAGGCTGAGGCTGAGGCCGATGCAGGCTGAGACTGAGACTGAGGCTGAGGCGCCGAGGCAAGCCGAGGCAGGCTGAGGCTGAGGCTGAGGCTGATGCTGAGGCAGGCTGAGGCTGAGGCTGAGGCAGGCTGAGGCTGAGGCAGGCTGAGGCTGAGGCCGAGGCAGGCTCAGGCCGAGACAGGCTGAGACTGAGGCTGAGGATGAGGATGAGGCCGAGGCAGGCCGAAGCTGAGACAAGGTGAGGTTGAATGGGGGGGGGGGGAAGGGGCGGGGGGGGGGAGGGGAGGCTGAGGCAGGCTGAGGCCGAGGCAGGCTGAGGCCGAGGCAGGCTGAGGCTGAAGCTGAGGCAAGCCGAGGCAGGCTGAGGCTGAGGCAGGCTGAGGCTGACACAGGGTGAGGCCGAGGCAGGCTGAGGCTGAGGCTGAGGCTGAAGCTGAGGCTGAAACTGAGGCAGGCTGAGGCATCCGTAGGAATCCATAGGAACCCTTCGGAATCCCTAGGAATCCTTAAGAATCCGTAGGCATCCTTAGGAATCCGCAGGCATAATTAAGCACCCTCAGGAATCCTTTGGAATCCTTAGGATGCCCTAGGAATCCTTAGGAATCCCAAGGAATCTCTAGGAAGGATTGCTAAGGTTTCCTAAGGATTCCTATGGATTCCTAAGGATGCCGAAGGATGCCCTAGGAATCCATAGGAACCCTTAGGATTCCATTGGGTCCTAAGGCCGTTGCCACTGCGACTGTCATTGCGAATGAGACTGCGACTGCGAGAACAGCAGACTTCTACAACTGGATTCTCATTTGAATCGTAAGGAGAATGCTTCCAGATATGCTTAGACACATCGCTGTTAGGTTGCTTTGCCGGGATACATTGTAAGTGTTACTATAACGTTCTTTTATATTGCTAGTTCCCCCCCTCGCGCCGTCCCCATTTTGTCCTTCCTCGTCCTCGCCCTTTGTCCTCCCTCGGCTCTGCTGTCCTCAAGATTTCGGCTCCATGCTCTTGAGGTCCCAGGGGCCTTTCTGCGGAGCCGTTCCCTTTTGACAGATTGCACGTGTCGAGCGTCGCCCGGCGGCCTGGCCATCCCGCGTGGGGGGCCGCGGTTTTGCCACCACGAGAGCCTGGTGATACCTCGGGGCCTGCGCGGTCGGCTGGATCGCGCCCGACCTCGCCGACGAGGGGCGCCCGCTCATCTGGGGAGCCGAGTTTGGCGAGCAGTTCGAGCCGTACGGCGGTGACTGCGAGGACGCGGAGGAGGTCGGCACCCCTGGGGCCAAGGCGGCGGTCGTCATGGCGCCGTGGGTGAGGTGGAATAGGATCTACCTGAAGACGGGCAGCAACCCGGGGAGCGCGATGCTGCTCATCAGCAAAGCGGGGAGGTCGAACAGCGCGGTCTGGACATGCGCGGACCCGACGTTGCGCGTCCAGACCGCGAACGTACGTGACAAGAATCGGGTCTTCACGAAGCCCAAGGCGGGAATGCAAGTGTCGGAGCACCCTGGGCTGAGCGCGGCCTCACGGGACCTCGTGCTGGCGGCCCCGCAGAAGCTCATCGCTAGGCGGGGATGCCACAGCCGAAGGGGGAGAAGGCAGGCAAGAAGGACCACTTCGTGTCGTGGGTCGTGGGGGGGCGGCCGCCTTCTTGGCCTGGCGCGCTTGGCGCGTGCTCGGCTTGGGTTCCGCGCTCAAGTCGGTCTACGACGCGATCCTCTTCGCGGGCGGAGCGGCCGAAGAGGCTGGACAGCACTACGAGATGGCCGAGGAGATGTGGGAGAGTGGGGAGCTCGAGACGCTCGGCACCACTGTCGGCTGCGTGCTGGCGGGCGCCTGCGCGTTGCACTCGATGTTCGGGAGTGCGCGCAGGTTCTGGTCGGGCGACTCGGACTCAGAGAGCGAGGCCTCCGACGCGGAGCTTGTGTCGGGGACGCAGGTGCCAGTCTCGGACGACGAGCCTGGCGCGAGGCGCCTCTACGCGGAGCTTGCAAGGGGGCAGTCCGCCCTCCAGGCTAGCGTCGCCTCCCTCGCCGCGGCGGCGGCAGGGGGGGTGGCGCCCCCGCAGGCTGAGCCGACGACGCCACTGGGGCCGGGCAGGCGCCTCCACTTCGAGAGCGGCGGCGAGGAGCAGCCCCCCGAGAAGCCCACGGACACGCAGGTGGACGCCTTCTTGAAGAAGCTGCAGGAGCACGAGCGCGTCGTCGCCGAGGATTCGGGGCGCGCCGCCAGGGGAAGTGCACCCACCTCTGCCTCGTCTACGCCTACGAGCTGGGACAGGGTCTCGGCTGGATCACCAGGGGTGCGCGACACCGTGGCGGAGTTGGATATCGAGTCACGCAGCCCCAAGGACGGCCTCCTCGCCACTTTGAAGTCGTTCCGCGAGGTGGGCGGAGGCCGACTGGGAGGTGTGCAAACTCGGGTTGCGCCGAGCGTCGTCTCGCGCCTCTACAGGTCAGGCCGCGGTGCTCGGGCGGAGCGCGACGATTGGATCAGGCAGCAGGAGCTCACCAAGTGCTCGATCGCCTCTGAGTCGTACATGCTTGGCGCTGTGTTGGACAAGATGATGGCGGCGGGCGAGCTTGACTCCTTGATCAACTCGCAGGCCGCCGAGCTCACCTGCCTGCGGCTGTACTCGATCTTCAAGGCCTACGAGCTGGTGGAGCAGGAGTCCGATTGGCGACGCCCCAAGTCTGCCAACGGTGGGAAGTGGAAGTCCACGGTCAACTGGGCGTACGCTGAGGAGTTCCTGGACCTGGGCAAGCAGGACACCCCTGGAGATTTGGCCGCAGACGACGAGGTGGCGGAGCGCCTCAAGCGGAAGGCCGCGATCACCAAGCACTTCGGCGGACTCGGCGAGGGCAGCGGTCGTGCTCATGCGGGCGAATAGGTTGCGGCAGGAGGTTTTGCGGCGACGTCTTGCCAAGCCAGCGCCAAGTGCATAAGACCGCGTACTTAAATCGCCCAGTGGTTCGGGTGGTCTTCGGCGGCTAGGGGGGTTTGGGACTGTGGCGCTGTTGGTCGAGGCTCGGCACGTGTGATCGGTTGCGTCCTGGTGGTGTTGCTCCACTTGCATATCGGGCCGCAGCTGTGCCAGACTGAGGGCCTCTCTCACCGTGGACTGCATGTCCGAGTGCTTCCCGATGGCTGGAGCTCCCTCTGGGGAGCGTCAACGGGATCCCCGCGCGATCTACCGGCGCCCCACTACTCGGCGATGGTGGGGAGGGACCCTCACCTGACGGAGAAGAGGCGTATGTTGACGTGGAGGAGACTTGCGAGAGCGACGGCGGCTATACGGTCTTTGGCTCGAGGGCACTGCAAGGCAGTGGACGGGCTTAGGCGCAGAGAGCCGCTTTTGACTTGGGCGAGTGCGACCCCGACGCAGAGAGCGATCATCAACGAGCTCTGGTCGCAGTTGGCGCAGCGAGCCGACTGGGGAAGCATAAGCGATGGCAGGGCGGTTCTCGGCCGCCTGGGCATGGGCAAGATGATGGACTACGGAGGTGTCGGACGGACGGCGCGGGCAACTGGACAACTGAAGAAGGGCGACCTGTGCGACCCAGTGGCGGAGCAGGTGTCTGTCCCAAAGCGCGGGGCCACGGGCATGCCGATATCGAAGCTGTCGGCGGGGGCGACCCCCTACCTCGAGAACGCGACGGGCCTCGCGCCGACGGCGGACGACGAGATCGACTGGGACAGGCACCGCCAGACGCGGAGCTATTGCGACCCAGGTTGGAAGCGCGAGACGAACCGCTTGGAGCTGGGCCTGCGCACGTGGGGAGGGGGGATTTTGACGCTCGTCGACAACATCGAGGAGCGCGTGGGCGTGTTCGCGGCCGCGAAGAACTTGAGCAAGGACGACGAGTTGCAGGTGGAGTCATCAAGCTCGTCTGGGACTGCAGGCGCCTCAACTTGAAGTTTCGGAAGCCACCGTGGACACGGCTCGGGCTCATTGGATTTGTCTCCCGGCGTTCTAGGCTCGTTCGCGGGGGGCATTCCAGATTTGTTCTACGGGCTGAGATGGAACAAGAAGTTAGCGGATCATTGTGTGCTGGATGACCCCTCCCCAATGGAGCTGCGGAAGTATCATTGCGAAATGGTGCGTGTGGGGGGGGGGGGGGGGGGCGATCGAGGAGCCCTCGCCGACGAGCGTGGGTGTTGGAGCCATCGCTCCCTTGATGGGTCATGCTTGGGCTGTGTTATTGGCCCAATCCTGCCTCGCCGAGAGCCTCGGAGACGCGCAGGGCTACGAGATAGAGGAGTTGGCGCACGGTCGGCCGACGCCGTCCTTCGAGAGAGCCACTCTGGTCCTCATGCTATACATCGACGACTACATCGGCGTCGGGATCTTGGAGCCGGGGGATGGGTACATTCAGATAGACAAGGACATCGTGAAGGGCTCGCTGGAGGCGAAGGGGCTGCAGGCGCACAAAGAGGACCGGGGCCATTGGGTAACGAGGGGGCTGGGTTTGACCATCCGTGGCCGCCCGTGCACCGTCGCGGCGCATCCAAAGAAGATGAAGGAGTTGGTTCTGGGGACGGAGGCCATCGTGATAGCTGGGTGTACCGCGCCATCACGTCTGCCTTCTTTGTTGGGGATGTGGACCTGGTCTCTTGTGATATCTCGTTCTGGCTTCGCAATGCTGGACTCGATCTACCAGCGGGTCCAGGGCCACATGACCGACGAGTGGGAGGAGAACTTGAAGATACCCCAGGACGTCGTGTCGGAGCTGATGGCCCTCTCGAGCCTTTCGGTCTACTTTACTTCCAACCTCGAGGCCGACTGGAACCCCAAGGCCTTCATGGCAGACGCGTCCGAGGAGGGCTACGGCATCGTGCACACGGGGGCCACCTCGGGCGAGTGTCATCGGGAGGTGAGCAAGGGGGGCCACCGGGTTTGGGCAGTAAGGACCGAGGAGGCTGTCGGGGAGGTCGAGGAGGAGGTCGAGATGGCGGGTCAGGAGGACGACGAGGTAGTGCGACCACCCGCGGGGATACCAGGCTTCCTCGAGCTCTACTCAGGCGTCGAGACGCTTATGGACGACGTGCGGGGGTTGAAGGCATTTGGTGCGACGCCTCGGACATTCTGCGTGGCCCCAACTACGAGCTGATGGCCCCGGCAGAACTCGAGCGGCTCTTCGGCCGCATCAGGAGGCGCTGGTGGTGGATGGCCCATCTGCACCCGAACCAGAACGCCACCGCGCACCACGTGGCGCCGGAGGCGGCGAAGCTGATGCGCAAGGAAGGGCTCCTCTTCACGGCGCCCATGCGGCACGCAAGGTTTATCGACGAGGTTTGGTCTGATTTTTTCAGGCCTGGACGGGGTCCACGGCTACGCCTGCAGCAACTCACACTGGGAGGGGCTGCCAGTGACGAACGACGAGCGGTTCTCGAGGCCCAGCAGTGTGAAAGAGCCTGGGGCCTCTTCGTACACGGCGGAGACGGACTTAAGCTACGGGCCTGTTTGGCGGCAAGTGCACTGCGATATAGCGACGGAGATCTCACCCGACTGGCGCAGAGTCACCGCTGGAGCGCGGGGGGGGATCGAGCGGGGCCAGCTGAAGATCGTGCGCGCGAGGGGCAGGCGCTGCCCGCCTGCGCTTCGTGGGCGACGGTTTCGGGATGGGCCTTGCTCTTCCAGGGGAAGTGGGCCAAGGAGGAGCACAACAGCATCCTCGAGTTGCGCACGATCGTCGCCTTGCTTCGTCACCTTTCCCGATCGCGGCCTTGCTGGGGCAAGAGGGCATTGGCTTTCTCGGACTCTTTGGCATCCATGGGAGTCTTGGCGAAGGGGCGTTCATCAGCGGCTGGCTTACTGCATCTGGCGAGACAGGCTGCGGCGGTGGTGCTCGTCTGCGGCATCAAGCTGCACCTGAGGTGGGTCTCCTCGGAGGACAACGTGGCCGATTGACCGAGTCGGGGGCTGGGCGTCGGAGCAGCGGAGGCGACGAAGGAGGAGCGCAAATGGCGGTGCACCCCGAAGGCGCTCGTGGCCCCAGCGACGCGCGGCGGCGCTGGGGCAGAGGAAGCAACCCGACGGGCGAGCAGCGGCAGCCGGCCCTATCGCTTCTCAGCGAGATGTGGGCGGTGAAGTTGGAGTCCGACATCATGAGCTACAGCCCCCTGAACAGCGCGCGCGAGAATCGCAGGCAGTGACGGCCAGCCAGATATCTGCTCAGCGACATGTGAGTGGTGAAGCTGGAGCCCGCCAGCATGAGCTCCGGCACCTTGATCAGCGCGTGCGAGCAGGGCGAGCAGTGGCAGCCGGCCCTATCGCTTCTCAGCGAGATGTGGGCGGTGAAGTTGGAGCCCGACATCATGAGCTACAGCGCGCGGCAGCCGGCCCTATCGCTGCTCAGCGAGATGTCGGTGGCGAAGCTGGCACCTTCCATCCTGAGCCACAGAAACCCGACCAGCGTGTGCGAGAAGCGCTGGCAGTGGCAGCCAGCCCGATCGCTGCCCATCGAGATGTGGATGGTGAATCTGGAGCCCGCCATCGAGAGTTTCTGGATCCCGACCCGCGCGCGCGAGCAGGGCGAGCAGTGGCAGCCAGCCCTCTCGCTCCTCCGCGAGAGGTCGGTGGCGAAGCTGGAGCCCGACATCCTGAGCTACATCAAGTGGCAGCCGGCCATATCGGTGCTCATCGAGATGTCGGTGGTGAAGCTGACGCCTTCCATCATGAGCCACGGAGCCGCGATCAGCGCGCGCGAGAAGCGCTGGCGGTTGCAGCCGGCCGCATCGCTGCTCAGCGAGATGTGGGTCGTGACGCGGGAGCCCAACATCCGGATCTCCAGTGCCCTGACCGCTGCGCGCGAGCATGGCGAGCAGTGGCAGCCAGCCCTACCGCTGCTCCGCGAGATGTTGGTGGTGAAGCTGGGGCCCGCCATCATGAGCTAAGGCGCGCGGCAGCCGGCCGTTTTGCTGCTCAGCGAGATGATGACGGGAGGAATCGGAGGATCGGCGACGCGATCGCTGCTCAAGAAGGCATCGAAGCTGCCAGGGCCGCCATGGTTGCCGCATATGCAACTATCGGCATCCATATGAAGTAGGAGATCGTGCCTCGCTCTGATGGTGATCGTCGGGGTCTCCTTCCAGACAGCCCGGATGGCCCCGAGTGAGGCGACTGAGGATTGAGTAGCGCACGCTTCCTGCCACGTCGCAACTTGCCAACTTCAAGTGGGATCATGAATGCACGTCTGTGCTCAGACACTTTGATCACGAGAGCAGGAGAGTTTCGGTCTGTGTCCGAGCCTTCTCCCAAGCTCTCTTCCGTGTCACGAGAGCAGGAGGATTTCGGTCTGTGTTCCAGCCCTCTTTTTCCCTCTCGCATATCCTAACTATTTGTTCCCTCCCTCCGCCTGTCCTCCACAATGGCCGTGTAGGGCACGGCGCGCGAGTAGTGTATGTCTCGATCCGTCTGTCGCCACCGACTGTGGGGGATGGGGGTTTCATGAGAGAAGACAGGGAGGTGCAGGGGAGGAGCAGCAGCTGCCGTAGCACGCGTCGCATCCCCTCCCTCCCTCGGTTGGCGCGAAGGTAATCGCCTCTGCTTGCCTCCGCCGTCGTCGTTCGTCCGTGTCGCGAGGGTGCGAAGTTGTCCTTTCCCCGTTCAGGTACGAACAGGAGAGTTTCGGTCTGTGTCCCAGCCTTCTCCCAAACTCTATTCCTTGTCACGAGAGCAGGAAGATGTCGGTATGTGTCCCAGCCCTCTTTCTCCCTGTCATTTATTATTCCGTCCCTCCGCCTCTCCTCCACAATGCCCGTGCAGGGCACGGCACGCGAGCAGAGTATGTCTTGATCCGTCCGTCGCCACTTACTGTGGGGGATGGGGGTTTCATGAGAGAAGGGAGGGAGGTACGGATTTCTTCCTTCGGTTCGACGCGTCCCGTCCGCTCTGATGCGGGGGTCCATTCGTGCTGTGCTGACCTTGCCTCGCTTGGTGCCCGTGCAGATCACCGCTTTTTAGTTCTGCCGGCCTGTCTGACTGCTCTTTACAGTTTCTGCGAGTTGCAGCGCCACTCTTTCGCGACAGCCGCCAGGTCCATCGCGCGCGCAATCCAACAATCCGCTGTCCTCAAGATTCCGGCTCCGCCCACCCTCCTCTCGATGGGGGGTTTCCGCACGTGGACTCTCTGGGCCTGGAGGGTCACCTGGAATGCCAGGTCAGGTGCCGATTTTTTGGAGGCCCATTTCGGGCTCGTGCTGGGCCCGCGCGGGGACGCTCGAACATAACTTTGGGGCTTGCGGCCCCACGCTCGCTCTCGTCTGGACTCGCCTCACGTTCCGCTGCTGTGTCGGATATTCCTGTTGTTGGTCTGTATTCGTGCTAGCCTGACGGTGCATGCGTGCGCCGCCTGACCCCCCTTCAGCTCTGGCACGTGGGATCCCCGTGAACAGCATCGTTTAAATTGCAAAATGCGGGGTGGCGACGGGTGGCGATTGGGCCGGAACCGGGCGGCGACGGCGAAGACATGGCCGCCAGAGCGGCAGACAAGCCCAGTTCCTTAGAAGACAAGTGAGACACCCGAATTGCAAGCGCTAGTTGTGGAATATAGCGACAGCATGATCCGTAAGGGCTTCGCCCCCTGCCGCTGGCCCCCCCTCTCTCGGAGAATGGGCCATGGAAGAGCTAAGTCATGAGGCTTTGGTGCTGTCGTGCAGCAGTATCGGAACTTCATGCGAGGCCGATTCGCAATCGGCAAAACCAACTGATCACAAGAGGGGTTACCACACAGGGCGATTGGTAAGACGTGTATGGTTTACGAGCTTGGTTACCACACCTTGGGAGTAAAGGGTCGAGGGAGTACTCGCAGTTTGGGTTACCACGCTTTGCGATGGATGTGCGTGAGGGGTGGCACCGAATTCAGAAATGTGGCAAATCCTATGTGTTTTTGGACCCTGACCCCGCGGATCTGCGTGAGGGGTGGCACCGAATTTCAGAAATGTGGCAAATCCCATGTGTTTTTGGACCCTGACCCCGCGGATCTGCGTGAGGGGTGGCACCGAATTTCAGAAATGTGGCAAATCCCCTGTGTTTTTGGACCCTGACCCCGCGGATCTGCGTGAGGGGTGGCACCGAATTTCAGAAATGTGGCAAATCCCATGTGTTTTTGGACCCTGACCCCGCGGATCTGCGTGAGGGGTGGCACCGAATTTCAGAAATGTCGCAAATCCCATGTGTTTTTGGACCCTGACCCCGCGGATCTGCGTGAGGGGTGGCACCGAATTTCAGAAATGTGGCAAATCCCATGTGTTTTTGGACCCTGACCCCGCGGATCTGCGTGAGGGGTGGCACCGAATTTCAGAAATGTGGCAAATCCCATGTGTTTTTGGACCCTGACCCCGCGGATCTGCGTGAGGGGTGTCGATTTCGAGCCCCCCCAGCAATTCAGACAACGCACCCAGGGGACGCTAAAAATCCCGTTTGGGCCTCCCCCCCCCTCGCGCGGTCAATCAACTAGTTACAGTAACCAGCAAGAAGTTAATTAGTTACAGTAACCAGCAAGAACCAGAACTGTAACACTGGAAACTACAAACTACAACTGGTACAGGAAACTGCGAAGCACGCGCCTCGCAGCCTGGTGGCCCCACAAGGGGGCCGGCGGATTAGCCGGTCGTCATTCGGGGGTAGTGACTAGGGTGTAGTGAGTAGGGAGTAGTGGGCAGTGAGAAGGGAGTAGTGAGTAGTGCGTAGGGAGTAGTGAGTGGTGAGTAAGGGGAGGGCGTAAGGATTCGGATTGGGGGTTCGGGTTCTGGGTTAGGGATCGCATTTAGGATTCGGGCTTAGGGTTTGGGGTTCGGGTTCGTGGTTGGGGTTAAGGTTGGAATTCGGTGTTAGGGTAGGGGCGAGGACTAGGAATAGGGGTGGTAGGGATCGGGTTCGGGAGCCAGGGACGGACCGGGAAAGGACGGGGGCGGGAAGGGGGGTCCGCCGGCGACGGACCTGGAAGAGGAGGGGGGGGGGGGCGAGGGGTCCGCCGACGACGGACCGGGGAAAGGAGGGGGGGGTGGGGGCGGTCCCGGACCTCTCCCCCTGGCGGCATCCAGCGGCGCGCCTCTAGGCCTCCTGGATGGGGTCTGAGTAGATGGGGTCGGAGGATCGCGCCGCATCGTCGATGCATCGGCGATGCGGCTCGATGCGGAGCCTGATTTTCTCCACGTTGGCGTCGCCGATGCATCGCCGATGTCGCCGATGCATTGGTGATGCATCGGCGATGTATCACCGATGTATCGGCGATGCGGCGCGATCTTCCGACCCCATCAACTCGGACCCCATCTAGGAGGCCTCTACCGCGCCCTCATGAATTGGGCCATCGAGCACAAAATAGTCTCTTACAGTAAAAACACGATGAAGACGCGGCAGGTCCGCGTCTTCGCATGAGGGGTAATAGATCTGGGCGGTTTGGTCTGATACATTTGCAGGAAGGCCCTCCTACCCAATGTTTTTGGTCCTCCTGGTCGCCTCCCAATAGGTTGGGTTCTTTTTTATTGAATCAGTGGGGGTCGAAGGTGCACCGTGTGTACCTTCAAGGGGGCCAGGAGGGGCGCGAAGGGTACACGCTTCTCCCCTCCACTCATGGATCGCCCCCGCATGATGCGGCGCTCGGCAGCGGCGGCGGCCCCCGACATCTAGCGCTCCGAAAACATCGTAACAGAGGCTTCTTATCGTTTTCGATCTCCAGGGGCCCTCGCAGGGCCTCAGGACCGTCAAACAACTATTCGGGATGGAAACCTTGTCCTGGGGAAGTGGTCGAGAGGTCGGGGATCTGCGTCTTGAATCAATCAACGGCGGCGTCGGCGCTCGACGGCGACGACCCCTCAGGTCTGAGCGTTGCGAGTTTTGCACAGTGGGCGTTTTTGTTTGTCCGGTGTCAGGCCCCAGGACCCTCGCAGATCGATCCGCCTCGAAACATGTAGCGGCAAGATGGGGTCCAGAGCCTGGGCCGTGTTTTTCGCTGGGTCTCGCACCGGGCGATTTCTGCACACCTGGCGTGGTTTCGCCCGGTTTCGGGCCCCAGGACCTTCGCATATCGATCCGGCTCGACAAACGCTGCAGAAAGTCACCACCCACCAAACCGCCCCAACCCAACCCGAAGGCCTCGATCTGCCCTCCATTTCCAGTGGGGGGGGGCCCGAGAACATCGAAAAAACACATATGGAGCCCATACCCCCCCCGACACGAAATTCGGATCTTCGGGTTGGGTTGGGGTGGTCTGGTAGGTAGTCAGAAAGGTGGGGTCAAATAGTCCAGTAGTGATTTCTCGCGGTGTTGCCGTTTCTTCCGCCACGTCGGGGGCCGACGCTCGACGCAAAAAGCGGCCTCTGCCCAAGACCCGGCTCCGGAGTACAGCTCGCAGTGTGCTGCCAGCGCGGCCCTCTGACGGGGCCTCTGAGGCACACGGCTGCGGAGGCGGGGAGGCGCTGCTGCAATCCCGCCCATCCCGCCTGCGCTAAACTGCGTACGGAGCTATCCTGCCAGAAGCTGAATTCAGAGCGATCGCCACATGGTGCTCAAAGACTGGGGGCGGTTCTCGGCGGCGACGACCGGCGGCAGGGATCGACGGCGACAAGCGGCAGCGGCGGTCGGCGATCGGATGACGGATGGGAGACGTTTGTGGAGAGAGGGAGGGGGGCAGGAGAGAGGAGGAGGAGGAGGAGGAGGAGGATGAGGAGGAAGATTGAACACTACTGTTCGCCGCTCAAGTTCGCTCAACTTCAAAAACGGAAAGGACGAGGAGGACGAGGAGGACCAAGGTGAGGAGGACGAGGACGAGGAGGAGGAGGAGGAGGAGGAAGAGCAGGAGGAGGAGGATGACGAGGAGGAGGACGAGGAGGAGGAGGAGGAGAGGAGGAGGACGCGGAGGATGATCAAAAACGTCGCGCCGAAGGTTTTTCCTCGATGTCGGCTCGTGGGGTCCATCTCGGGCCCCGGGTGCTGTCGGAGATCGGTGCGGCATGAACAGCGCCAGGCAGGACGGATCCCGCAGGGGCCTTGGGGGGCGGCGAAACTTGTACGTATCCACTGCTCCCTGGCCAGGCCCATCCTAAACCCAGGAGCTGTATATGAGCCCTCCTGGCCTGGCCAGGAGGGCGCGGCGTATGCACCGCTGCCAGGTTGAGGGATGGGCCTGGCCAGGGAGCAGTGGATCCGTACAGATGCCGCCGCCCCATCCAAGAGGGGGGATGCCTAGGGGGGGGGCGGACATCCTGGCCAGGGCCATGATACCTCCCCAGATGTCCCAGCGCCCCTTCTTGCTTGAATGCGCCCCCGGACCCCCCCGGGGCCGCGCACGTGCCTCGGGCCGCGATTTGCGCCCCCCCCCCCCCCCTCTTGCACGCCACCCGCGCGCAGAGGGGGGGGGAGTTCTTCTTAGAACGCCTGCCTTGTCTGTAGATGTAGGGCCGGCGCCTTCTGAGAAGCAGCCTCCTTGTAAGAAGCCTTCCCCCCCTTCCCCTACCCCCCTCTGCGCGCCGCAGATTTTGATCGGAGGACAAAAACAAGTACATGAACACAGACTTTTGGAGCTCCGCGCGCATTTTTGATGATCGGCGCTGGCCCCCCCTGGCCGCCTCCAGCGCCGCCCCTGGCTCGCTCTGCGCGCCAGGGAGGGGGTTCCAGCGTCAATCGAATGACTCCGCGCGAAGCTCCAACAGTTCCTGTTCATGTAAGTTGTTAGCCCTGTATTTGAGGCTCCAGGGTTTAGAGTCGAGGATTCGCAGAAGCGAGTAGGGATCAGCCAGGCTGGCGACGACGTGGTTGTCTCTAGAGGTCCCTGGAAACCTCCAGAGGCCTCCACTCCATGCCATACGAGGTGAAGCATAACGGAGATGCCAATCCTCCATTCTAAAGACAGGCGACGACCGCGGCGACCACGGCGGCGACAGCGACGACGTGCCGATCTTTGGAGGTCCTGAAGTTCTTCGGAGGCCCTTATATTCGGGAATCCGTATAGGGGGGGTATCCCAGGGCGGGATGAAGGAACGAACCCAGCTGGCTTCAAGCTCGATCGTCGAGCCGACAACGACGAGGACAAGGACGGCTGCCACAGGGCGACGACAGCGAGGAAGGTGCAGTGCGCAGGGAGGAGGTGCGAAGAGCTTGGAGGAGGATTCGCTCCAATGCATAGGGAGGCGCTTGGGGATCGCTCCTCCCCCCTCTCCCCCTTCCTCTTCCCCTCCCTTTCCTCCTCTTCTTGGCTCCCCTTTCCTCCTCCTCCTCCTCCTCCTTCTCCTCCTCCCCTCTCCTCCTCCTCCTCCTCCTTCTCTTCCTCCTCCGCCTCCTCCTCCTCCTCCTCTTCCTCCTCTTCCCTCGAACCGTTTCGGCTCAGATGCTTTCTGAGCTTGCAACAGCATGCCTCTTCGAAACGGCCAAGTGCTGTTGCGGGCCATTGGCTCTTTCAACTTGCTTTGCTGAGCCTTTCCTCTTGTGTGAGCTCCTGCTGGAGCAACGTCCGAGCTGCGCCAAGGCCTTCTACGAGGAGGCGTATGGCCCAGCGCCAAGATGAACCTGACGTCCTTCCTGGGCCACGTGAGCCCAAGTGGGGTTGCCCCACCTGTGGGCGCAATCGGAACTACGCTTCCCGTATCCGATGTTTGTGCGGCAAGCTGGCCCCGACCTCGATCATCACCATGGCAGGGCGTGCTGCCCAAGAGGCTGTACAAGGTGGTGGTGGCGGTGCTGCTCCTCCTCGTGGCCACCGCGGGGCGTGGGCCAACGGACCCCCGAAGAATGCCGCCAACCTCACTGCCCAGCTTGCCACCCTTGGGAAGCGCATGCTCGAGCAGTGCAAGTAGATGTTCAAGTCGGCGGCCCCCACAGGTGCCCATTGCGATGGCGGAGGCGGCAAAGACAAACCGACTGATGATGAGGATGATGAGAACAAGAAGCTCCGAGATCGCATCCAGCACTTCGAGGAGTCCCTCCAGGCGGTCAAGAAGCGCGGCGGCTCTATCTCGGCCTCCGTCCAGATTGGCACCCAGGCCGGGTTGGACGCTGCACGCAAGATTGTCAATGACAAGAAGCTTATGCTCTCTCGGCACACTGCAGTCGGGCACAAGCTGGCTAGGTGCAAGATGCAGTACGAGAAGGGCCAAATCAAGATTGAGGATCAGACCAAGGCGGTGTCAAAGACTTGCAGGACAAGCGAAGGGCCAAGCAGGTGGAAATTGACGCGCTGCAGATCGAGCTCCCGGCCACGATGCGGGCCGTGGCGCCTGAGCCTGCGGTCGACACCGAGGTTTTCGACTTGCCCTCGGAGCTGCTCGAGCAGGGCGACGCCGCCGAGTTCAAGGCCATGGTGGAGAGCCCTGCCAGAAGTACAAGGAGCTTGCCGAGTCTCAGCTGCAGAAGCAGGCTGGGGCGCCCCAGTCTCCACCTCCTCAGGCTCCAGGACAGGCCCCAGGCCCCGTCGCTCCTAGCGATGGGGAAGGGGTGCGCGCAGGAGACGATGACGTTGATATGGAGGAACTGGGAGAGGATACGGTTACCTTCCCGTTGGCGGTTGCTAGAAAGGAAGGAGGCAACCGCGCCCAGTCTTCTCAGGAGCTCCTCAATTCCATAGGCATTCGGGCTAAGAAAGCGCGTTTTGGGTGATGCAGTTTCCGGACTACCTGCTCCCAATGTATCGGGTGTATTTTTATAATCCGAAGGTCTCCCAGTTCCGCCTTTGAGGGGCGGGCCCAGTGCACGCGCGGCGAGCGACGTTTACAATCTTGAGTCTTTCAATGGGTCATGTTGGACCACTCTTCGCCGACGACCCAAGGATTCGGATGCCGCGATATGGCGTTCGCAGCAGATTGGTATTCCGGAACTTTTGCTGGTCAGGCCTCGGCGGCAGCGCGCGGGCTAGGCTGGCGCTGCCTGATCGCGCCATCCTTCCTCAACCCAGAGACTAACAAGTTGTCTAGCGGGGTGGCGGTGTTTGCTCGTCTTGCCATCGGCCTTCGCTGGCCACCCGAAGGAGATGCCCCGACGGTGCCTCGCAAGGTCCTCAAGGTGCTCGTCGACCTCCCAGGTTGGCTCGCGATGACACTTTTGAATTACATACAAGAATTTGTACCTGCGCGCCGCCGAAGGCCTAAGCGAGGCCCCCATTGGGGCCCCCAGGGGCGTCGGGAAGGCCGTACTTGATCCAGCTCATACTTTGATTTCTGGCGACTGGAATCTCTCCCCGCATGTTGTCGAAGACCCGGGGGTCGCACGGAAGCTCGGCGTGGTTATCATGAGCCCGCTGGCTTATATTTGCCGTGCGCCTACTAGGAATAGCATCGTTGACTTCCACATGCTCTGGCCTGGATTGGCCAGATTTATCAACGGGGTGTCCGTGGGCATGACGTGGGAAGTTAAGCCTCGCAGGCCTGTGGTCCTAGAAGTTCGTTCAGGTTCTCTCCTTCTCCGCCAGCTTGTAGATCGTTATCATCAGCGAATGCCAGTCGATGTTCCTTTCGGCCCTGTTCCACATCCTGCTGTGTGGGACGGTGCTCGTGCTTGCGCTGCGCAAGCAGTTGGACGTGCAGTCCGCGACGCGGCCAGAGCTGCCTGGCAAATTCTCAACCAGGTTTGGGCCCACTTTATCGATGTTGCTGAAGTTGAGCTATGTCGACATCTGGGGGCCGAGTTGAAGGGGCGCGGGAAGCGTTGCAGGACTATCCGATCTTCTTGGGCGTCGGTCTTCTACAGGCCAAACAAACAACGTCAGCGACGAGGGCCAGGTTTCGACAGGCTGGACGTGGCTGCACCAGATTTCAACGCGTCTCTGCTGTCCGCCCAGGACCCCTCGGCCAGGGCCTTTGTTTTGGCGCGGTCTCGTGGCCCTGTCCACCGCGTGCTCCTCTCCCTCCGCCGCGTTGGCTGGCGCGCGGATAACCTTGCGTCGCGGAGAGATTACCGCGACTTCGCGATCGACATCCTCTACGCCCCCCCTGCTATGGTGGCGCAGCTTTTAGGGGCAGGGGCCCGGCGATCCCTCGAGCGCCGTTCCGCGCATAATCTACCGCGGTTCAGTTCCGAACGGGTCTGCGCCGACCCAATTCGTCAGCTCTACAGGTCCAAGAAGACCAACCCTCGGCAAACGCACTGGCTTGCTGCTTGTTTCTAGAGCCTGCCGGACAGGGGATCGGCTTGTCGAGTCGGGGCACTTGCACGGGGGGGGGGCGTCCGCTTTGTGGAGGGCCCGATTCCCTGGTCCACGGGCGGCGGCTTTGCGAGGTCATCGATGTCCGCCAGCTTTCGCAGTAAGCCAGATGAGGACCCCCTCTGGTCTCGTCTGATCGCCGCCCAGCCACCAGATCTCCCCGCCCCCTCCCGGGACCTCGACCATGTCTTCCAAGATGCTGACGGCGGGGCGATAGATTGAGATCGATTCCTTGAGCTGACCCGAGGCTGCGACGTCGTCGCCGACGGCTCCGCGACCCAGCTCACCTTAACAGTGCAGCCCGGCGGCGTGCGTTGCCGTTTTCATGGCCCCTGGGGGCGAATATCAAATCCGCGCTCGAATCCCCGGGACTGTCCGGCCGATTGCGTTTCAAACTCTTCAGGCTGCTTGGCCCCTCGGGCTCGCCGCTTCGAGCGCGGCCTGCCTTATAGCGACTGCCTGGGGCAGGTCCGTCTACAGAACAATAGTCTGAGGGAACAATTGCGCCCTGAGCATGCTTTTGCGGGTTTGAGGCGCATGGTCAATGAGCGTGATCCTGATGAGTTTCTAGGTTAGGCGCAGCGCGCTCAGGCCCACCGCAACGACATGGTTATGCGGGCTTTGCCAGTTTTGGAGCGTCGCACTGCGCGGGGCAATCAAGATGCTGACAGGCTCCCCAAACATGCCCTCGCAATGCATCCAGGGATACCGGTGGATACTCTCGAGGCCCTGGAGAAGATCGTTTCCCGTGCCAAGTCCACTCATAATGTTTTCCGCTGTTCTCTCCTTCTATCTCAAACTCGAGTTCCGCCGTGCGCCTAGAGGACTCCGACCCCGGATGGTCAGAGATCCGAGTTGGCACTGCTGGCTTGAGGTCAAACTTGGGGTGGCTTGGAGATGCAGCAGTTGTTTCACCGTTGTGCATGGGGCCGACCGTCCGATGATGGGTTGCAAAGGCGTCCCCACGGCCATTCAGAAGCTTCGCGGGGCGGAGCTGCGCGGTCTATGCTTGGCGCCTCCATGATACAGGGCGCACAGTGCCTGCCTCTTGTTTTTTGTCTTCGACGTGGGGCGTACTCCAGTCAACGGCGCGCGCGCCTCGCAGGTGTTTGTCCTCCCCAGATTTCCAAGAGCGGAGAGCAGACATTGTGCCGAATTCGTCGTGGTCTTCATCCCCGCTACTCGAGTGGGGTGTCGGTCGGCTCCACCTGTCGTCCGTCCGCCACAATCTTGCTCGAGGCTGCGTTGACGTCGACGTCGACGGCGACCTCCTCGATAATCAAGCTTATCCTGACCTCGGGGATGTTGGCGCTCACCAGGCGCATCGATGCACGGGGGCAAGTGGCCAAAGCGTCCTCTTGCTGATGCTGCTCTTGTGTGTTTTTGTATTATTAGTTTCTTTCAGTTATGTTCTGCCTCGGGGCCTTCGAGGAAAATCCTCTTCCCTCGTCTCTCCTCACTCCTCCCTGCTCTCTTCCTCTTCCTCCTCTTCCTACTCCTCCTCCTCATCCTCCTCATCCTCTCCTCCCTCCTCCTCCCGTGAGGGGTCGGAGGCCACCCGGCTGCGTTGGAGAACGGCGGCGGAAGGGGCGACCGGTGGAAGGTGTTGCACAGTCGGACCGAAGTATAAGATCGAGGTCGTTTCGGGGAGGATGCCGTCAATTCTTCGTGCTGGTCGAACGTTTATGTGCGCACGGGGGAGGGTACCCTTGGATGTTTTGTGCGCTGTGGCTGGCGGGGGGTCTCGAAGGATGATCTCCTGGCCTAGGTCCGACTGTGCGTGTCCATGCTTTCAGAAGGTCCCCGCGCTGGTACTGATAGCCTGGACGTGTGTTCCTGATCTTCAACCGTCATTCTCGCACTGATGCCCGAAGCGCTTGTTTCCAAGTCCGCGCCGCGGGCTGTCCGATGTTAAGGATGTTTCCCCCGAGGTGCTTGCTGTCAGGGGTTATCCTTTTTGTTTTGCGGAACCTGGCCTGCGGGCCGGTCTGGCGGTTCCGTGCTCGCCGTCGCCGCCCCGCCCCTCCCCGTGTCCCCGCCCCGTCGTCCCCCGTCGTCTGGGCCTTCGGGCCGGTCTGGTTGCTCCGTGGTCGCCCTCGCCGCCTCGTCGCCGCCCCATCGCAGCCTCGCACAGATTGCATCGCATGAATTTTCCTCTGAACGAGTATTGGAATCGACCCCCCCCCCGGGATTTAACCGCCCCCCTTTTTCGTTCTGCAGGTTACATGCGATCTTGCCCCATCGTCCATCGTAAATATTAGCTCGTTCCATCCCAGCCAGGCCAGTATCGATTCCCCTTTGTTTACCGCCTCAAAGAAAACACCATGCGCGCACATTCGTTTAACAAAAATCAGCAGTTTTCAAACATTATTTTTGCAACGAGTGGGACGAAGTGCTCACGTGCGCGTCGTCGCGCTCGTGTGCCGACCGGAATCGCCAAACCAACTTAGGATGTCGTAAAGACTTCAAAATGGAGTGTCATGCAAACATATCAAACACATGGCATCGCAGCAAGAATTTTCCAAACAAATCCTGCGCTCGCGCTCTTGCAGATTCCAAGGGAACTTGGGCTTCGTCAGGATTTCCATGATATGCCACTTTCGCGCCCGCATGTCGACATCGTTCGAACACCTTTGCGCGCGTGTTGTCGCAAGGATTTGTTTTGCAAAAAGTGGACGATGTTCACTCGCGCGCGTCGTCGCGCGCACGTGCCAGAATTTTGCAATAACTTACAGGTTCCGTAAGGATTGCCAAAACGAGTATCCCGAACACATGTGTGTGTAAGTATGTATGTATGTATGTATGTATGTATGTATGTATGTATGTATGTATGTATGTATGTACGTATGTATGTATGTATGTATGTATGTATGTATGTATGTGTACATATATACATATATATTCAGGGAGTTCAAAACCAACTAGGTCGTCATGCCCGGGCTCAGCCTCGCGGACCTACTCTAAAACCAACGGTTAAACACCATTGTTTTGTTTCATGCCGTGTCGTTATCGCGCGAGTGGTACTCGAATACATAGTTTTTAAACTGACCACGGTGATCTTCCCCCAGATATTCCTCCGAGTTGTCTTCCATACCATCACCCAGATCTTCCCCCAAATGTTCCCCTTGGTCTTCCCGCAGATCTTCACCTAGATCTTCCCTTCAGATATTCCTCAGATTTTCCTCGTATCTCCTCCAGATACTCCTCAGGTCTTGCTCATGTCTTCTTCACAGGGCTCAAGCTAAACACTGTTTACTTATTTGTTCCTGTTGGTTTCGTTTTCTGTTTGTTTGTCGTTCTAAACGCGTTCGGGAACACGTTTTGCGCGGACTCTACACAGTAGGCGCGGGCCTGCCCGTTTGGGGAATGAGGCCTATGTTGTGTTTGGCGTTTTGTTCTCGCGCGGGCACGAGCCGTGCGTTTTGTTCGCGTTTTGTTTGTGTGCGAGAAGGGTGGGTGGCCATGGTTTGTTGTTTGCGCCCATTTTCTGTTCACGGCGTCATGGCATTTCGCGCGGCGCGCCTCCTCTCCGCCTCGCGGATCTATTCTAAAATCATATGTTTGAATGTCTTTGTTTTGTTGCATGTGCTGCCGTCATCGCGCGAGTGATGTTCGAAAACATGAGCTTAAAAAGGGTCACGACGATATGTCCCTATATGTTCCTCCTGATTTTCTTCCAGATCATCCACCCAGATCTCCCCCCAGGTCTTCCCCCAGATCTTCCCCAAGATCTTCACCCAGATTTTGCCTTAGATCTCCCCCCAGATCTCCCCCTCTGATCTTCCTACAGATCTCCAGATCTTCCCCCAGATCTTCCCCAAGATGTTCCTCCCAGATCTTCCCTTAGATTTTCTGCCAGATCTTCCCCCAGATCTTCCCTCAGATCTTCGCCCAGATCTTCCCCCAGATCTCCCCCCCAGATCTTCCAGATCTTCCCCCAGATTTCCCTCAGATCTTTCTTCAGATCATCCCCCAGATCACCCTCCCAGATCTTCGCCCAGGTCTTCCCCCAGATCTTCCTCCAAATCTTCCCCCAGATGTTCGCCCAGATCTTCCCCCGGATCTTCGCCCAGATCTCCCCCCAGATCTTCCCCCAGATCTTCCTCCAGATCTTCCTCCAGATTTCCCCCCGGAGCTTTCTCCAGATCTTCCCCCAGATCTTCCCCGAGATCTCCCCCGAGATCTTCCCCGAGATCTCCCCCCGGTTTTTCCTCCCAGATCTCCCCCCAAGTCTTCGCCCAGATCTTCGCCCAGATCCTCCCCCCAGATCTTCCCCAAAGTCTTCCCCAGATCTCCCTCCCAGATCTTCCCTCAGATCCCTTCCCAGATCATCCCCAAGATCTTCCTCCCAGATCTTACCCCAGATCTTCCCCCACATCTTCCTCCAGATCTTCGCCCAGATCCCCCCCCCGATCTTCCTCCAGATTTTCCCTCCGATTTTCGCCCAGATCTCCCCCCAGATCTTCCACCAGATCTTCCCCCAGATCTTTCCCCTGATCTTCCCCCAGATCTCTCCCCAGGTCTTCCCCCAGATCTTCCCCTAGATCATCCCCAGATCTTCCCCCCGATCTTCCTCCTTGATCTTCCCCCAGATTTTCCCCCGGATCTCCAAGATCTCCCCCCAGATCTTCCCCCAGATCTTCCCCCAGATCTTCCCCCAAATCCCCCCCCGGATCTTTCCCCAGATCATCTCGTCAGATCTTCCCCAAAATCTTTCCCCAGATATCCCGCCAGATCTTCTCTCAGATCTTCCCCCACATCTTTACCCAGATTTTCCCCCATGTATTCCCCAAAATATTCCCCCAGATTTTTTCTTCCAGATCTTCCCCCAGATCTTCCCCCAGATCTTCCCCCAAATCTCCCCCCAGATCCCCCCCCCCCGGATCTTTCCCCAGATCATCTCGTCAGATCTTCCCCAAAATCTTTCCCCAGATATCCCCCCCAGATCTTCCCCCACATCTTTACCCAGATTTTCCCCCATGTATTCCCCAAAATATTCCCCCTGATTTTTTCTTCCAGATCTTCCCCCCGATCTTCCCCCAGAGCTTCCCCCAGATCTTCCCCCAGATCCCCCCCCCCGGATCTTTCCCCAGATCATCTCGTCAGATCTTCCCCAAAATCTTTCCCCAGATATCCCCCCCAGATCTTCCCCCCAGATCTTCCTCTGATCTTCCCCCAGATGTCCCCTCGGTTGTCTTCCCCAGATTTTCCCCCCGATCTCCCAGATCTCCCCCCAGATTTTCCCCCAGATCTCCCCCCAGATGACCCTTCAGTTTTCCCCCTCAGATCTTGCCCCAGATCTCACCCCAGATCTTCGCCCAGGTCTTCCCCCCGATCTCCCCCCAGATCTTCCCCCAGATCTCCCCTTAGATCTCCCACCATATCTTCGCCCAGATCTTCATCCAGATCTTCCCCAGATCTTCCTCCAGATCTTCGCCAATATCCTCTCAGATCTTCGCCCAGATCTTCCTCCAAATCTTCGCCGAGATATCCCTCGAGATCCCCCTTCGGATTTTCCTCCAGATGTTCCTCGGATCTTCCCCCAGATCTTCCTCCACGCATTCCTCAGATATCTCGCCAGATGCTCCAGATCTTCCCTCAGAGCCCCCCCCCGGATCTTCCTCAGGATCTTCCTTCAAGTCTCCCCAGATCTTCCATCAGATCTTCCTCCAGATATTCGCCCCGATCTCCCGCCGGATCCTCGCCAAGATCTTCCCCAGATCTTCCCCGGATCTGCCTTCGGATATCTCCCCAGATTTTTCCTCCAGATCTTCACCCTGATGCCCCCTTAGATCTTCGCCCAGATCTTCCTTCATATCTTCGCCCGGATCTCCCCCCAGATCTTCCCTAGATTTTGTCCCTCGGATCTGCGCCCAGATCTTCCCCCAGATCTTCGTCTAGATCTCCCCCCAGCACAACTCCCAGACGAAACCTTGTTTTGTTTCATGCCGCGTCGCTGCCCTGGTTCTTGTTTGACAAATCCTAGTTTTGTTATTTGCAACGCTTCGGGGCTGCGATCTCTACGCGACAACCTAGAAATGTAAATCCATTGTTTAATAGAATCCTTGATTACTTTCAAACTCCCTGTATGTGTATATATATATATATATATATATATATATATATGTGTGTATACGTACACATGTTATATCAGCATCCGTTTTCAAAAAAATAGCCTGCGCGCGCGCTCTTGCGAGTTCTTGATACCACCATCGGTTTTTCAACATGTTTATCAAATTCTGCCAAACGGACCTCTCGCGCCGCATGTCGAACTCATCCGAACGCCCCTGCGCGCGTGCTGGGGGGGGGGCACGACCCGTGCCAAATTATGCCACGCGGGCCACTCGCGCGCGTCGGCCGCGCGCGCACGTCGAACTCCCTCTGGAACCTTCGTCGCCGACGCGAGGACATCGTCACCATTGCTGGCGGGCGTGATCAACATCGGCGCCCTCGTCGCCCTTGCCATCTTCGTCGCCACCGTCGTGACCATCGCCGCTCCCTTCATAATCGTGTTTACCGTTGCCGGCGTCGCCACGATATCGCGCCCGCCCGAGCCGCCGACTTGCATTGGAGTGCCTGCTGGGAAGTGCCCGGCGGCAAGCGCCGGCCGCGTCGGTCGCGCCGGACTAGTTGGCCGCTGCGCGCGCGAGCATCCGTTGGCTAGCGCGGCCGCAGAGATGCACCAGCCAGCGCCAAGCACTCATCGCAATCGCCATCGCATGGGTTTTGCAGACCAAGCTGCGGGCGGGCGGGTGGGGTGCTTGCGCGAGCAGTGGAGTTGACAATTCATTGCGAGCATTGGCGGGTTCTCTTTTTCTCAGAGGGAATTGGATTCTACCCCCTTCGCCACCTGGACTTATCGCCCTGGCCCCGCGCGCTGCAAGTTACATATGAGTCCGCCTCCTTGTAGACTTTTTCTTTGAATTCACGCCATCCGCACAGGCCAGGGATTGTCCCCCCCGTTCATCCTCTGCAATAGGCACTATGCGCGCCCATTCGTTTATAAAAAACCCGTAGATCCCAATAATCCTTTGCAATCGATGAGACGACGTGCACGCGCGCGCGTCATCGTGCGCGCGCGCAGATTTTGTTATAGCGATGATGATATAGATTTCGTTGGCATGAAATTTCAAAAGCGAGCGCGACGAATCCTTTGCAGGGAAAAAGACGCGCGTGCGAGGTCGCTCGCGCATGCAAAAATATTGCAAGAACTTCGTAGGCTTTGCAGAGATTTCAATAACGACTGGCCCGAGTTCATGCAAACATGCATGGCGTATCAACACCAGAGTTCAGAAAAGCCTGCGCACGCGGTCCGGCGAACTCTTAAAGGTGACCATGGATTTTTCAACGCGTGCGTTAGACTCTACCGGACGGGCTTCTCGCGCCGCATGTCGAAGTCATTTGAACGCCCTGGCGCGCAATGTGTGTGTGTGTGGGGGGGGGCGGTATGATCCAAGTCAAATAAGGCCGCGTGGGCCATTCGCGTCATTTGTACCATGTAGATTTGGGCTTATGAAGAATCATCAGGATCTCCCCCCTCCCTACATCCCCTATCCCCCCCTCCCGTGTTTCATATTGCAATGTACATATCATTCGGCCCCAACGTCCATAGTAAATATGAGTTCGTGTCATCCCAAGTAATCTTGCATTCCCACCCTCACCGTCTGCAACAGGAAAACAACCTACGCGCGCGCACTCGTTCATCACAATGCATTGAATCCTTTGCAACAAACCGGGAAGAAGTACGCGCGCGCGTGTCTTCGCGCGCGCATGCCAGAATTCGTCAATATCAGAGCCTTCGTAAGGATCTCAAATCCGTGTGCGTCGAAAACACATCAGCACACGTGTTTTTGCAACGCCCATTTTCGGGGGGCGGGGGAACAGCTTGCGCCCGGGCTTTTGCAGATCCTTCGGGCTACAATCGGGTTCTTCCAGCTGTTCACAATTTGCTACCAGACGGGCCTATCGCGCGCGCGTGCCGAAATCGCTCGAATTCCTTTGCGCGAGCACTGTTGCAATAGACCTTTGACAACAATTTGGGCGAAGTGCGCGCACGCGTCGTCGCGCGCGCACGCCGACATCCTTCAAAAACCGTAGGTTTCGGAAGGATGTCAAAAAAACCCGAAAACAAATACATAAACACACTGTTTTGCAACATCAAGTTTCAAGAATGCTTGCGCTCGCGCTCCTGCAGATTCTAAGAAAACCAGAGTTCTTCAACACTTTCATTAACAAATCCTGCCGAACTGGCCCATCGCGCCGCACGCCGAAATCATTCGAACGCCTTTGCGCGCGTGCTGAGGGGGAGGGGGCGTAACCCGTGCCAAATGATACCATGCGGGCCA
>CAUYUJ010018617.1:125000-199941 GCA_963575745.1 Prorocentrum cordatum
GGCGCCCTTCGCCGGAGGGGCCTCTGGTGCGAGCGCGGTGGGGTCCCCGGGCGGCCGAGCGCGATGCGATGGCAGCGGCTGGCGCGCTCCGCTGGGGCCCCCCCCGCGGCCCCCGAGTCCGCGCACCAAATCGGCGGCTACAAAGGTCGACTAGACGTAAGAGTGACCTTTCGCCGGAGTGACCTTTGGTGCGGGCACAGATGGGTCCCCAGATGGCTGAAAACGAAGCAGGAACAGCGGCTTGCGCGCCCAGGTTTGGTCCCCCCGCGGCCCCCAAAAAGCCGCGCACGACAGGTCACTCTTACCCAGGGTCACTCTTGCGTGTAGCCGAAAACGGCATGGTTACGCCGGGGTGTGGTTCGCGATCGCCACCGTTGGGGCCTGGGGGGCACGACGCCGTCCTCGTCGGGCTTCCTCGGGGCGCGGGAAGACACTATCGAGGTCCCCGCGCGCCCCCCAGGGTGCCCCCCGGGATGTTCCCCAGGGTGCCGGTTGCAAACCACACCCTTTGCAAACCACACCTTTTGGAGTCGCCGACCAAAGGTCACTCTTGCCTGGGGCCATTCCTCTGACGTGTAGCCGAAGACAGCGAAAATCCTTGCGCCGTCACCTGTCGGCCACGCGCAGAGGGGGGCAGGTGGAGGGGAGAAGGCTCCTTAGAAGCACCCCTGCTTCTTAGAAGGCGCAGGCCTTGTCTGTAGATGTTGGGCCCGCTCCAGCGACGCTTAGAAGCACCCCTGCTTCTTAGAAGGTGCAGGCCTTGTCTGTAGATGTTGGGCCCGCGCCAACGACGAAGCGGCCTCCTGCTGAGAAGGCTTCCCCGCCCCCCCTCTGCGCGCCGCCGACTTACGTGTAGCCGAAAACAGCGAGGGACCTTCCGCCATCACTTTCTTCATCACGACGCGTCCGCGGGAAAAACACACACAAAAACACACACACATACACACCAAACACACACACACACACAAAACATACACGTGGGAAAAAAAAAACACAACACACACAGTGCGCTTTTCCCCACAGTGTGTTTTTGTTTTGTGTGTCTTTGTGTGTTTTGTTTTTTTAGTCCGCGCCCGCGCCCGCGCGGTGCCTCCGCGCCCACGCGGCGCGATCCTGCCACCCCGGCTGCCCGGACCCCGCCGGGGAGGTCCCTCGGAGGAAGCCTCGCCCGCCGCCCTGGTGCGCGCGCGGTTCCTCCTCCTCCTCCTCCTCCTCCTCCTCCTCCTCCTCTCCCTCCCCCTCCCCGTAGCCATTTTGGCTCAAGCGATCGCATGGCCGCCGCCTCCCGCCCGCGCGCGATGGCTCGGCCTAGAGGGGCTTCCGCGGCCGCCCTCGGCTCCTCCTTGGTGGAGGCGGCCGTACGCGCCGCGGTCCTCGCGCGCGCCCCACGGCGCACCGTCGCCGCCGTGGCCCGCTCCGCCATCTCCGCCGCCCTGTTCGCGGGCGCGGAGACGCAGGAGCCTGGGGCCACGGCTGGCGAGGTGCCTGCTGCTGGTGCGCCTGGAGAACACGCTGCTGGCCCGCGCGCCGCCTCCGCGGCGCGCGTGGAGAGGCGGCGACGCCGCCGCCAGCGCCTGGCGGCGCGGCGGCGTGCGCCCACAGGTGCTGCTGGGACGGGGACGGGCGCGGGCTCGGAGCTCGTGGCCCTTCCCCCTGCTGCTGCTGCCGCTGCTGCTGGCGCGGGCCCTGGGCCCGCTCTGGCCGCCGTGGCCGCGGTGGCCGTCTCGGCCGCGCCCGTCGAGATGCTCGTGGACGATGACGACTTCGACGACGAATGGGCAGACGGCCCCATGAAGGGGGCTAAGGAAGTGGCGCGCCCTGCGGCGGCGGCGGAGCCTGGCGCAGCGGCCGCGGTGGCGGCGGTGCCTGGCGGAGCCGCGGCGGCGGCGGTCCTGGCAGCGGCCGAGGGCGACCGCGTCCGCCTTCCCGATGGGCGGGTGGCCACGCTCGCCAGCATCGAGCCCGAGGACGGCCAGCTGCTCGTCCTCTTCGGCGAGGGCCGCCGCGCGATGCACATCCTCGTCGACCTCGACGGCCTGGAGCTCGCGCCTGGCGCGGCCATCACGCCGTGGCCTCCGGGCCCCGGTCGAGGACGTGGAGTCGTTCGGGGAGCTGCGCGCGGGGCCGGCTCCCGAGCGGCGGGGGGAGGGCGATAATGTCCCGCGGCGGGGCCGTCCTCCCCCTCAACGTCTTCCTCTTCGGCGTCGCGCTCGACGTCGGTTTCTTCTTGCACTGGGTCATCCGCGTGGACTGGTCCAGGAGTTGGGGGCACCCTCAGATTGCCTCACGCGTTCGTCCTCCGCATGGCGCTGGGCGACGAGATGGTGGGCTGGCGACGCCCGCCAGCTCCCGTGCTGAGTGCCTGCGAACCGCGGGCGCTCGGCGCGGCGGCCGCCGAGGCGGCGACCCGCGTCCGCGGGGGTGTCTCTCTCTCTCTCTCTCTCTCTCTCTCTCTCTCTCCCTCCCCCTCCCTCCCCCTCCCCAGCGCAACCCTCCCCCTCCTCCTCCTCTTCCTCCTCTTTCTCGTCCTCCTCCTCCTCCCCCTCCCCCTCCTTCTTCTCCACTTTCTCGTCTTCCTCCTCCTCCTCCTCCTCCTCATCTTCATCCCCATCCACACCCACATCCATACCCACATCCTTTTCTCTTCTTCCCCAGTCCAATCCTCCTCATCATCAGCATCATCATCAGCATCATCATCACCATCACCATCATCATCATCATCATCAGCAGCAGCAGCATCATCATCATCATCAGTATCATCATCCTCATCATCATAATATGCCTTTTCCTCTTCTTCCTCCTCCTCCTCCTCCTCCTCCTCCTCCTCTCCTTACCTCCTTCTCCCCCCCCTTCTCCCTACCCTCTTCTCCTCCTCCTCCTCCTCCTTCTCATCCTCTCCCCCCTTCTCCCTCTCCTCCTCCTCCTCCTCCTCCTCCTCCCTCTCCTCCTCCTCCTCCTCCTCCGCCTCCTGCTCCTCCTCCTCCTCCTCCTCCTCCTCCTGCTCCTCGTCCTCCTCCTCTCCTCCCCTCCTCCCTCCTCCCTCCTCACTCCCTCCCCCGCCCCTCCTGCTCCCTGCTCCCCTCCCTCATCCTCCTCATCCTCTCCTCCTCCTCCTCCTCCTCCTCCTCCTCCTCCTCCCTCATCCTGCTCCCTGCTCCCTGCTCCTGTTTCCTTGCTCCCTGCTCCTCCTCTTCTTCCTCCTCCTCCTCCTCCTCCTCCTCCTCCTCCTCCTCTCTCAGCGCGCCACGGGGGCATGGCCCTGGACTGTTGGCGCTGCTGCGCCTGCTGGCACCTCCCCTGTTGGGGAGGTGCTCGGGCTGTTTTCCTTTCAGTCGGGCCCGTGCCCAAGTCGCCTAGCTGTGCCCGCGGCACGCTTTGCGCCGCGCCTCTTGGAAACTCTTCCCCTCTCTGGCCCAATCCTCCTCCTCTTCCTCCTCCTCCTCCTCCTCTTCCTCCTCCTCCTCCTTCTCCTTCCCCTCCTCATCCACATCCACATCCACATCCTCCTCCCCCGCTTCCTCCCGAGCCCAATCCTCCCCCTCCTCCTCCTCCTCCTCCTCCTCCTCTGCCTTTTCCTCCGCCTCCTTCTCCTCCACCTCCTGCTCCTGCTCCTGCTCCTCTTCTCCTCCTCCTCCTCCTCCTCCTCCTCCTCCTCATCTTCCTCCTCCTCATAATCTAACATACATAGGTGTTGCCACGGGGCTCTTCAACCGACCCGCCAGCGTCACCCACGGAGGCGAACACCTACGCCTCAGACATATTCCGCACAAGCTCCGCTGGCACCCCACGAGGACCGACATGCAGGAAACGTGTTCCGCCATTTGAAGTTCGAGCTATGTTTGCACCGCCCGTGGGGCGGATAATCCGCGCCCCCCCTGGGAACGCACGTCGGTGTTCGAAGTCGGATTGGTGCGTTCTATCGGCACCGATGTTGGCACAACATGGGGCTCATATGTACACACGCTGCTGTCACACATGATGCTTGGGTCCATCATCCGTCGTCCCATCATGATGGGGCGGCTGACCCACATGAGTTGGCCCCTCGGTCACGGTGCTACGAGGCAGAGGTGGCTGCCACAGGATATGCGCCACACGCGTCACCCATCATTGCCAAGTGCCAGCAGCGAGCACCTATTTCAAGGGTGGGAAAGCCCAAGTGTCCCATCCGCTTCACATGGGTTATGCCTACCCTGAGGGCAGCAGCGCTATACTGCAATCCTCCTCCTCCTCCCCCTTCCCCTCCCCTCCCCTGCTTCTGACGCCGTAGCTGTGCCGCTTTGTCATCGCCGCTTGTAGATTGAGATTGGCTGCTCATTCCTATCAGATGAGCAGGTGGATCAGGATTTTATTCAATGTTGCACAGTGCCGCTGTGCTATCATTGTCTGTAGTTGAGCCTGCACTGCTCGGGCCCTCGTGGTTTCGTGCCCTTGTTCTGTCGGTCGTGGCTTTCGGTCGGCGTTGTCTGGGTCCCCGGGGTCCGTCCTTCGTTCCCTTTTCGGTCCCTTCAGGCCACCCGTCGCGCGTCGGCTACGTGCAGGAATTATTGTTCTGACGATAGCTCGCAATCAAAATACATAAAACGTGTGATGGGGGGTGGGGTCGTCCTGTAGGGGGCTCGACGTGGGGTGTGGAACTGCGCCGCGGGCCTGACACACATTTTCCGGATGGCCGACCCCATCCCAATTCTCCTCTCTCACCCTGGACCTCCCTCTATGGGCAGTCAACCTCTCCCTCATCCTTCTCCTCCTCTTCGTCGTCCTTCTCCTCCCCTTCTGCCTTCTCCTCCTCCTTCTCCTTCTCCTCCTTCTCCTCCTTCTCCTCCTCGTCCTCCTCTCCTCCTCCTCCTCCTCCTCCTCCTCCTCCTCCTCCTCCACCTCCTCCTCCTCCTCCTCCTGCTCTTTCTCTCCTCCTCCCTCCTCCTCCTCCTCCTCCTCCTCCTCCTCCTCCTCCTCCTCCTCCTCCTCCTCCTCCTCCCCCCAGCCCAAGGATGCGCCCGCGGCGGCGGACCCGAGCGCGGAGGACGCCGTCGGCGAGCTGCTGGCCGAGCTGCTCCTGCGCGCCGCGGCGCCGCTGCCGGCGCCCGCTCCCGCGCCGGCGGTTGGGCCTCGCGTAATTTGGGGGCAACGATAAGGGGGGGATAGGCATAGGGGGAACGCGTCGACCCCCAATCGCCCACTGATCGCCGATAGGACCCTGATAGCCCCAACCTGCACAGGTAGGTGCGGATTCACCATCGGGGGCCTATCGCCGATCTATCGGCGGTGTAGCGCCGATTCTAGGTCGATGCACCCCCCCTATGCCAGTACCCCCCTATCTTTGCCCCTCAGTAGTGGTGGGGGGAGGCAGCGAGGAGGCTGCCAGGGCTGAGGGGCCCTTTGGGGCCCCTCCAGGGGTCCTTGGGGGCCCCAAAAGGTGCCTCGTCTGTCCCTCGTCCTTCCTCCTCATCGCCCGCCCCTCCGAAAAGCTGCCCCCGCACCCCTGGGGTGCGTTTGGGATTTCGCGGCGGATCCGGCCGTGGCGACCGGGACGGCAACAACATGCAGACACACCCGAGAAGCTTCGCCCCCCCCCCCGTGTGGGGAAACCGACAGGTGCCGATAGCGCTGCTCCCTGGGCCTCTCCAGGATGCGTTCTGGCCAGGATGTCGAGGCGAATCCAACAGTGGCGACGAGGGCCCCCCAGGAGGCCCAAAAAGGCGAGCACGAAGGAAGGGTAGCAGTATGGGTACCTTCCTCCTTCCCCTGCTCTTGCTCCTCCTCGGGCGGGGCAGCTTCGACCAGGACCCCGTCTTGCCCGATGCGCTAAGCTTCTGCCACGAGGACAGCGTCACGCCGCTGCGCTCTTGGCCGGTTGGCCGTGGGCGCAGCGTGGGGTGGCCTCCTGCGCCTGCACGTTATCCTGGACAGCTCCTGCTGCTCCGTCTGCTCCTCCTCGATCATTCGCCTCCTGTACCTCGATCCTCTTTTTCCTGCTGCTCCTCCTGCTGCTGCTGCTGCTGCTGCTGCTCCTCCTCCTCCTCCTCCTCCTCCTGTTCATCCTCGTTCCTCCTCCCCCTCATCGTCCTCCTCCTCCTCCTCCTCCTCCTCCTCCTCCTCCTCCTCATCATCATCCTCCTCCTTCTCCTCATCCTGCTCCTCCTCCTCCTCTCGCTCCTCCTCATCCTTCTCCTACATCTCCTCCTCCTCTCCTCCTCCTCCTCCTCCTCCTCCTTCCCCTGCTGCCGCTGTAGGCTTCAGAGTCCTCCAAGGGGCGCAGCCTGGCCTCCTCGTCGTCGTCGTCCTCCTCCTCCTCCTCCTTCTCCTCCTCCCCCTCTTCCTCCTCCTCCTCCCCCTCCTCCTCCTCCTCCTCCTCCTCCTTCTCCTCGCTCCTCGCTCGCTTGCTCCTCCTCCTCCTCCGCCTCCTCGCTCCTCGCTCCTCGCTCCTCGCTCCTCTCTCCTCCTCCTCCTCCTCCTCCTCCTCCTCCTCCTCCTCCTCACTCCTCCTCCTCCCCCACCTCCTCCTCCATCCTCCTCATTCTCCTCCTCCTCCTCCTCCTCCTCCTCCTCCTCGCTCCTCGCTCCTCGCTCCTCGCTCCTCGCTGCTCCTCCTCCGCCTCCTCCTCCTCCTCCTCCTGCTACCCCTCGTGTCCATTCTCTCCCCCCGTCATGTCCTCCAGGCGGTGGAGGACTCCGCCCCGCTGGGCATCACGCCGGTGGAGCAGCGCGCCGGGAGGCCCGTGACCGAGCGCGTGCGAGAGTGGGAGACCCTTGGGTGGCGAACAAACGTTCTCCTCGTCGCTTCTCCCCCCCTCCTCCGCCTCCTCCTCCTGCTCCTCCTCCTCCTCCTCTTCGCTTCTCCTCGCTTCTCATCGCTCCTCCTCGCTCTTTCTCGCTCCACCTCGTTCCTCCTCTTCCTCTTCCTTCTCCACCTCCTCCTCCTCCTCCTCCTCCTCCTCCTCCGCCTCCTCCTCCTCCTCCTCCTCGCTCCTCCTCGCTCCTCCTCGTTGCTCCTCCTCGCTCCTCTTGATTCCTGATTCTTGGTGGCTGCAGCGATCGTCGATCGCAGCCCTCCCCCCCTCTATAGGGCTGGTCGGCCCTGGGGGGGGGTGATCAATTTCTGGCCAGGAGACCCCTGCAGCACCGCTCCAAGGGTCACCGACGGCATCTGCAAGGAGTGCAAATGGGAGGCCGACAGACAGACGGGGAGAGAGAGGGAGAATGGGGGAGGGGATCTAGATTCATGTTGCCCCGGGCAAGCAAGCCGGTGACTGGGCGCGGGATATCCGAAGTATGCCAAGAGTGTGACATCAAAGCGAAGCGGAAGTGCGAGTGTGAGACACGGGAACACGGAAATATGAAACAGCATGGAACACGTATGGCTCCAGTTTCCAATGTTGTTCATATTGTTATCGTCAAACGTTCGTTCACCCTTGTACGGACGTAATTAATTGTTCAAACTATTCAATTTTTGAACGTCCAAATCTGGGCGTGCTCGTTCAAACTTTTTTCCCCAACCATCCTGTGGTGTTCGGTCCTCATTTTGAACAGACAGCGCCCCGCGTCTCCTCCTTCTTTACTTCCTCCTCCCTCCTCCCCCTCCTCCCTCCCTCCTCCTCCTCCTCCTCCTCCTCCTCCTCCTCCTTTACTTCCTCCCTCCGTCTCCGCCCCTCCACCACGGTGCCCAGGCCGTAGCATCAAGCTCATCTAGCGTTTGCCGGTCAGGCTGCCTATTGTTGAGTGTAGAGATTCAACGTGGATCGGGAAGGGAATGACGTGCGTAGGTGCGAAGGTCAACCTTCCTCCTCTCCCGCCGGCCGCTTTGATGCCCACCTGTCTTGGCATAGAGTTTCCGCGTGGTGTTCCCAGTTGCGGCACCGCCGTGCTTCATAGATGCCAAGCTGAGTCGTTGCCGCTCCCCGGCGACTTCGAGTAGGGAGCGCGCTTTGCTTTGCTTGATTTCCCAACCATCCTGTGGTGTTGGGTCCTCGTTTTGAAGAGACAGCGCCCCGCGTCTCCTCTCCTTCCTTCCTTCCTTCCTCCTCCTCCGCCTCCTCCCCCCTCCCCCTCCGCGTCAGCCACACCCATTTCGGCACACCCCTCACACGCTTCGTGGCCCCATAGGGAGTTCCACCGAAGGCCCCAGTGGCTGCGTTCGCATGGCGGCGCCGCACCCATTTTCGGCACACCCCTCACACGCTTTCGTGGCCCCATAGGGAGCTCCACCGAAGGCCCCAGTGGCTGCGTCGCATGGACCCATTTCGGCACAACACCCTCCACACGTTTCGTGGCCCCATAAGGGAGCTCCACCGAAGGCCCCAGTGGCTGCGTTCGCATGGCGGCCCCGCACCCATTTCGGCACACCCCTCACACGTTCGTGGCCCCATAGGGAGCTCCACCGAAGGCCCCAGTGGCTGCGTTCGCATGGCGGCCATTTCGGCACACCCCTCACACGTTTCGTGGCCCCATAGGGAGCTCCACCGAAGGCCCCAGTGGCTGCGTTCGCATGCGTCCCCGCACCCATTCGGCACACCCCTCACACGTTTCGTGGCCCCATAGGGAGCTCCACCGAAGGCCCCAGTGGCTGCGTTCGCATGGCGGCGCCGCACCCATTTCGGCACACCCCTCACACGTTTCGTGGCCCCATAGGGAGCTCCACCGAAGGCCCCAGTGGCTGCGATGGCATGGCGGCGCCGCGCCCATTTCGGCACACCCCTCACACGTTTCGTGGCCCATAGGGAGCTCCACCGAAGGCCCCCGTGGCTGCGTTGGCATGGCGGCCGCACCTGGTTCGGCACACCCCCCGCACGTTTCGTGGCCCCATAGGGAGCTCCACCGAAGGCCCCAGTGGCTGCGTTGGCATGGCGGCGCCGCACCCATTTCGGCACATCCCTCACACGTTTCGTGGCCCCATAGGGAGCTCCACCGAAGGCCCCAGTGGCTGCGTTGGCATGGCGGCGCCGCACCAATTTCGGCACACCCCTCACACGTTTCGTGGCCCCATAGGGAGCTCCACCGAAGGCCCCAGTGGCTGCGATGGCATGGCGGCGCCGCGCCCATTTCGGCACACCCCTTACACGTTTCGTGGCTCCATAGGGAGCTCCACCGAAGTCTCAGTGGCTGCGTTGGCATGGCGGCGCCGCACCGAAGAAGAGTTTCAATATTGCGGTACTCGCAGCTGCATATGGTTGGGTCCTTCGCCAGGCTAATTTTTCCCCCCTCCCTCAGCCCCTCCTCCCGAGTGACCTGGACGGGCACAGCAAGCCACTGTCGCAGCTTTCAGCGTTTGCCGTCCAGTTGCCCATATTGGAGGTCAGGGGATGCATCAGTTTGGTTCTGGGGGTAGCAATGGTAGAATCATCCGTGCTCCTCCAGCCTTTGAGTCTGGAGGGAACGGCTGTCACGAGAGCAAGACATTTTCGGTCTGCGTCCCAGCCTTCTTCCTCCCCCTCGTTCTTTAAAGCATTTTCCCTCCCTCCCTCCGTCCTTCTTCCCGAGTGCCCTGGACGGGCACAGCGAGTCATCTGTCGCCGCCTGTAGCGTTTGCCGCCCAGTTGCCTATTATAGGAAGGGGGGCAGAAAGGATCGGGGAGGGCCTGGACTCCTTGCTTCGATCCGACGCGTTCTTGGTGCCCGAGCAGATGTTTCAGTTTTTTCGTTCAGCCAGTTTGCTTGCCTGCGCTTTAAAGCCATCTGCTAGCTGCAGCGCCGCCCACTCGCGACAGCCATCCTATTTCATCACGCTTGCAATCCAAAAATCCGCTCTCCCTCCTCCTTCCTCCTTGCGCTTCACCAACCCAGCATACAGCGCTTCGTGGCCCCATTAGGGAGCTCCACCGAAGGCGCCAGTGCCACCGCCCGCATGCGTCACCCACGCCCATTTCGGCACACCCCTCACGGGTTTCGTGGCCCCGTGGGGAGCTCCACCGAAGGCCCCCGTGTCACCGCCCGCATGCGAAACCCACGCCCATTTCGGCACACCCCTCACGGGTTTCGTGGCCCCACCGGGAGCTCCACTGAAGGCGCGATTGCCACCGCCCGCATGCGTCACCCACACCACACCACGTTCGTCACACCCCTCACTCGTGTCGTGGCCCCATAGGGAGCTCCACCGAAGACTCCAGTGCCACCGCCGGCATGCGTCACCCACGCACATTCTGGCGTGGCCCCATGGGGAGCTCTACCGAAGGCCACAGTACCACTGCCCGCATGCGCCACCCACACAAATTTCGGCATACCCCTCACACGCTTCGTGGCCCCATGGGGAGCTCCACCGAAGGCGCCGGTGCCACCGCCCGCATGCGTCACCCACACCTATTTCGTGACACCCCTCACACGTTTCGTGGCCCCATAGGGAGCTCCACCGAAGGCCCCCGTGCCACCGCCCGCATGCGAAACCCACGACCATTCCAGCACACCCCTCACGCGTTTCGTGGCCCCATGGGGAGCTCCACCGAAGGCGCCACTGCCACCCTCCGCGTGCGTCACCCACACCACATTCGTCACACCCCTCACACGTGTCGTGGCCCCATAGGGAGGGAACTCCAACGAAGGCCCGGGTGCCACCGCCCGCATGCGTCACCCACGCACGCTTCGGCACACCCCTCACGCGGTTCGTGGCCCTGTAGGGAGCTCCACCGAAGGCGCTGGTGGCTGCGTTCGCAAGCGCCCACCGCAGCGATTTCGGCACGACCCCAGCGGCTGCGTTCGCATGCGCCCACCGCACCTATTTTGGCACACCTCTCACGCGATTCGTGGCCCTGGAATTCCACCGACGGCCCAAGTGGCTACTTTCGCATGCGCCCACCGGACAAATTTTGGCGCATCCCTCGCACGTATCGTGGCCCAAAAAGGAAACTCCTCCGATTGCGGTGCGTACAGCGACGGCGGTCACAATTGCATATGGTTGGGTCCTTCGCCAGGCCAATTTCCGAACTATCTTCAAACTTCCAGCTATAGGCACATGTCTCAAATGTTTGTCAAACTTGCTTCAAACTTCCAAGTATGGGCGTACGTATTGCCACGTTGTTTTTCAACGTTCAAATATGAGCGTCGTTGTTCCGACGTTTATCACACTTTTTTGGGGAACTTCCAAAGCCAGGCGTACTTGTCAAATTCTGCCGAATGATTCCAAACGTTGTTTCAAACTTGTGCCAGCTTCCAGATCCACGCGAACCTTTCTCAACTGTTTCCAACATCCAAATCTGGTTGCACTTGTCCAAATGATTCCGAATGTTCTCAAGCGTTGTTCAAATGTTTCAAATTTCCACATCCGGGATACATGTTTTAATTTTCCGATTTTGCAAATCTGGGCAAACCTTTTCTAAACTCCCAAATCCTGGCGAATTCACACTCATACTTCGCCCGCCTCGCGATTTCACACGTTTCATGTAAAGTCAATATGTCAACAATTTGTCTGCTCCGGGGCGACATAAATTCAGCTATGGCGCGCAGTGATGGGATACGGTGGCAGTGAAGGGTGGGATGCGGTGGCAGTGAAGGGTGTCGATGTGCTGCGCTGGCTGCGTTGGCTGGCTGGCGAGGCTACACCCCCGCTTGCCTCGCATGCTTGCCCGCGGGCGCGTTCCCTGCCCCCGCCCAGCCCTGATGAATCAGCCCCTCACTATGGTGACAGTGGCCGAGGCCCACACTGTCGCCAGTGGTTTGGCCAAAAGCTTGGGCAGAGGTAGCTGTATGGCAGCGTGGGCAGGTGAAGCCAGCGAGTGTGAATGAAGGGAAGCGTGGCGCTGGCTGGCGTTGTCCATGGTGGTGGCTCTGCGGCACTGTGCCCGCGGCTTCCTGGCCAACGCCGAGGGTCCGTCTGTCGTTGGTTCCTTGCTGCTCCGCAGAAGCCCCCGGCGAAAAACCCACCCCTCCCGACGTCGTAGACGCGCTAACGCTGTGTTAGCTAACGGCGAAGTAGGACATCCAATTGTAGGACGGCGTGGTCCGTGGCCAAGCAGTTGTAGGAACGCGTGGTTCGTGTTTTCCTGCAACTCGCCGTGTCGTGTTCGTTCGATACGTTCGCATATTTGGAATGTAGGGAGCGGTGCTTCGTGATGTCCTACATGTTGTTCTGCGCGAGCTCGGCGTCACAAATTACCCTGGCGACGTACCCGACCCCTGCGCAAACGCGGGGCGCAAATAGTTTTGGACACTTTATAAAAGGGGGCGACGACGGAACGAGGGTTACATATGTCTGCAGACGGAATTCGGGACACTCGCAGGACCTTGGCTACAGGACCAGGACTAGATAAAGCTGATTAGTTACAATCCCTGAGCAACCCTAGCCACTTCGAAGGCGGGGATCTCAGATCGCAGCCCCCCAGGGATGGCGAGGTCTAATTTGGGGCCGCGCGTGGCGACACTGTGCTGGGCCCCCCTGCAGGCCTCGAAAGTGGCGACAGTTTCACAGATCGCAGCCCCCCAGGGATGGCGAGGTCTAACTTGAATCTGCGTGTGGCGTCACTGTGCTGGGCCCCCCAGCAGGCCTCGAAAGTGGCGACAGTTTCACAGATCGCAGCCCCCCCAGGGATGGCGAGGTCTAATTTGAATCTGCGTGTGGCGTCACTGTGCTGGGCCCCCCAGCAGGCCTCGAAAGTGGCGACAGTTTCACAGATCGCAGCCCCCCAGGGATGGCGAGGTCTAATTTGGTCCATTTGAGTGGCTGCAGGTGAGTACCCACTGTGCTGGGCCCCCCAGCAGGCCTCGAAAGTGGCGACAGTTTCACAGATCGCAGCCCCCCAGGGATGGCGAGGTCTAATTTGAGTCCGCGGTGGGTACCCACTGTGCTGGGCCCCCCAGCAGGCCTCGAAAGTGGCGACAGTTTCACAGATCGCAGCCCCCCAGGGATGGCGAGGCCTAGTTTGAGCCGCGGTGGTACCCACTGTGCTGGGCCCCCCAGCAGGCCTCGAAAGTGGCGACAGTTTCACATATCGCAGCCCCCCAGGGACGGCGAGGTCTAATTTGAGTCCGCGGTGAGTACCCACTGTGCTGGGCTCCCCAGCAGGCCTCGAAAGTGGCGACAGTTTCACAGATCGCAGCCCCCCAGGGATGGCGAGGTCTAACTTGAATCTGCGGTGAGTACCCACTGTGCTGGGCCCCCCCAGCAGGCCTCGAAAGTGGCGACCGTCTCACAGCTCGCAGCCCCCCAGGGATGGCGAGGTCTAATTTGAGTCCGCGGTGAGTACCCATTGTGCTGGGCCCCCCAGCAGGCCTCGGAAGTGGCGACAGTCGAATTTGAGTCCGCGGTGAGTACCCACTGCGCTGGGCCCCCCAGCAGGCCTCGAAAGTGGCGACAGTTTCACATATCGCAGCCCCCCAGGGACGGCGAGGTCTAATTTGAGTCCGCGGTGGGTGCCCACTGTGCTGGGCCCCCCCAGCAGGCCTCGAACGTGGCGACAGTTTCACAGATCGCAGCCCCCCAGGGATGGCGATGTCAAAGGCATGGGGGAAGAGAGGGACGGGAGGGAAGGAAGGAAGGAGACGCGCGAGCAGTGCTCTATTCAAAACGAGAACCCAACGCAGGAGGGTTGGGGAAAAAAGGGTTCACACCGCACCGTGAACCAAGCACGCCGTCAGCGCGGCCTTGGCGACAGTGGCAGCGACCGCGGTTCGCTTTCGCCAGGGTGGGAGGCGCAAGGGCGACCTCTCCCCCTGCTCACAGGGCCCCCCAGGCGTTCCCCAGGTCCAGGACGGGACCCCTCGCCCGCAAGCGGGCGCAGGGTTCCCAGTGCGTTGACCTAGGGGCCGACTGGGGGAGTTCCCCCGAGCGGGGGGGGCTCCCTCCCTCCTCCTTCCTCCCTCCTCCTTCCTCCCTCCTCCCTCCTCCTCCTTCTCCTCTTCCTCCTCCTCCCTCCTCCTCCCTCCCCTCCTCCTCCTCCTCCTCCTCGCTCTTCTCCTCCTCGCTCTTTTCTCCTCCTCGCTCTTTCTCCTCCTCCTCCTCCTCCTCCTCCTCCTCTCCTCCTCCTCCTCCTCCTCACTCCTCCTCCTCCTCCTCCTCCTCTCCTTCCTCTCCCTCCTCCCTCCTCCCTCCTCCCTCCTGCTTCTCCTCCTCCCTCCTGCCTCCTCCCTCCTCCCTCCTCCCGGTTTGCGCCTCTCGTGGGCGGGGGTCTGTGTCCAAGAGAGTAGGTGGCGGTCGCCAGGTGTGGCAGCGTAGGCAGCGTGAGCAGAGGTTCAGGAACACGCGGCTGGGAGGGTTGGGGATGCCGGCGGGCGTAGGCTATGGTGATGGATTGGCGGCGCTGCTTTCCGCGGCCTCGTAGCCAACGCCGAGGGGCCGTCTGCCGTGGTTCCCTGCCCCCCCACCCAGCCGATGTCGCCCCCTCCAGTGGTAATGAGAGCTAGCAGGGCGCTCCAGCACTGCGGCAGCGGCGGTCGGTCGGGCTATGTTTGTGTCCGCGGCGGCCATGGCCCTTGCCGTGATCGCCGTTGGTGTCCGCCTGTCCCGTTCCAGCCCACTGAACCCAACATCAGCCGCCGCCACGCGAGGAGTGAGAAGAGGTAGACGTGGAAGGTTGCGTGTGAAACTGACCCTCGAGGGCATACGGCGCTGCAGCAGGAGAAGGGAGGCTGTGTTGGCTGTTCCCCGCGGCAGACGTGGCCCTTTCTCCTCCTCATCCTCCTCCTCTTCCTCCTCCTCCTCCTCCTCCTCCTCCTCCTCCTCCTTGTCCTTCTGCTTGTGCCGCGGCTGACCCAGAGTCGGGGTCTGACTACGGGCTGCCGCTCCTGGTCCGCCCTTGTTGTTCTTTTCGTCGGTACGAAATCGCGCCGCCTGCTCACTGATTACGCTGGCCAGCCAGCAGGTGAGCCATCCCTTCGCTCGCGCTCTTCTTTTTAGGCCCCTCGGTGAACTCGCCCACCACCTTGGGAGGAAGGGGGCAGCTTGGTGCCGCGCAGGGAAACAACTCCTCCTCCTCCTCCTCCTCCTCCTCCTCCTCCTCCGCTCGCCGCCTCCGCCTCCTCCTCCTCCTCCTCCTCCTCCCCCCCCCTCCCCCTCCCCCCTCCCCCCTCCTTCTCCTCCTCCTCCTCCTCCTCCTCCTCCTCCTCCTCCTCCTCCTCCTCCTCCTCCTCCTCATCATCATCATCATCATCATCATCATCATCCATCATCATCATCATCATCATCCCTCATCCTCATCATATCTCATCATTATCATCCTCATCCTCATCCTCATCCTCATCCCATCTCCTCCTCCTCCTCCTCCTCCTCATCCTCCTCCTCCTCCCGACGACGCCCTCGACGACGGCGACGGCAACGGCGACGACGGCGGCGACGGGGGCGATGGCGACTCCGAGGAGAGCCTCGGCGCCTCGCCGTGCGAGCGCCCTGCGGCGGGGGCCTCGACGGCGGGGGCCGCGGAGCTGCTGGCGCTGCTGCGGGCGGCGGCGGAGGCTCGCGGGCGGCGAACCTCGCTCGCTCCTCCTCGCTCCTCCTCTTCCTCCTCCTCGTCCTCCTCCTCGTCCTCCTCCTCCTCCTTCTCCTCCTCCCCCTCCTCCTCATCCTCCTCCTCCTCCTCTTCTCTCCCCCTTCTCCTCTCCTCCCCTCCTCCTCCTCCTCCTCCTCCTCTCCTCCCCTACTTTTTCTCCTCCTCCTTCTCCTCCTCCTCCTTCTCCTCGGTGCCTCCTCCTCCTCCTCATCCTCGTTGCCTGCTACTCGTTCTTCCTCGCTCATCCTTCTCCTCATCCTCCTCCTCCTCTTCCGCCTCCTCCTCCCCTCCCCTCCTCCTCCTCTTTCGCTCCTCCTCCTCCTCTCCTCCTCCTCCTCCTCCTCCTTCCTCCTCCTCCTCCTCCTCCTCCTCTCCTCCTCCTCCTCCCCCTCCCCTCCTCCTCCTCCTCCTTCTCCTCCTCCTCCTCCCTCCTCCTCCTCCTCCTCCTCCTCCGCCTCCTCCTCCTCCTCGCCTTTCCTCCTTCCCCACCCTCCTCCTCCTCCTCCTCCTCCTCCTCTTCCTCCCTCCTCCTCCTCTCCTCCTCCTCCTCCTTCCCCTCCTCCTCCTCCTCCTCCTCCTCCTCCTCCTCCTCCTCCTCCTCCTCCTCCTCGCCTCCTCCTCCTCCTCCTCCTCCTCCCTCCTCCTCGGTGCCTCCTCCTCCGCCTCCTCCTCCTCCTCCCCTTCCTCGCTGTTTCTCCTCCTCGCTTTTCCTCCTCCTCGCTCATCCTCGCTCCTCATCGCTACTCTTGCACCTCCTCCTCGCTGTTCCTCGCTCCTGCTCATTCCTTTTCCTCTTATTCCTCCTCCTCGCTCTTTTCTTCCTCCTCCTTTTCTTCTTCCTCTTCATCCTCGTCGTCCTCCTCCTTCTCTTCCTCCTCCTCCTCTTCCTCCTCCTCCTCCTCTTCCTCCTCCTCTTCCTCCTAGATCTAGCCGTTCTGGCTGAACCAATGCTGAGCTTGGTGGTGCAAACTTCAGAACGGCACACTGCATCGCCAAACCAGAGTGGCTCGCATGTCTGCTTTAGTACGGTCAGATGGTTCGCAATGGAAGCTGGTGGCAGCAAGCTTGGTCTCGCTGGGCCAGCTGCGGGTATGGCGGCAAAGGTGGAAGCGGACGCTGGTCCGACCGCGAGTGGACTGGGTCTGGGGCCGCGCGTGGCGGACAAGACGCCAAGACACCTACGCCGCCACCGCCTCCACATCGCCGCTGGAAGCGCGAAGAGCGTGGGTGTCGCAAGAACCTGGCGGAGTGGCCTGGTTGAGCAGTGTGGGGCAGTTCGTCACGGCACCGCCAGTGCTGGTCATGCTCAGCGTGGCGATCGTGACCGTGCAGGCGGCGCCGCGAGCTGGCCCGCGCTGCCCTCCGCCCAGGGCCGCTTCTCGTGAGCTACTCCTCCCGGTGGCGGCGCCGCGCCGGGCAGCAGCATGCTGTCCACGGCGGAGCTTCGCGCCATGGTCGACACGTGCAGGCGCGCCGGCGACGAGGACGGGATCGCGGTTTGTTTTCGGAGCGAAAGAAGGACGTACACGTACATGAATCCACTCTGGTTTCGAGAGTACGCATTGCGCAAATGTTCGTATAACGCGGCCGGTCTCGCGGATCGAGGGGCCGTGTTCATGTACATAGCTGGGCGCGTACGTCTTTTGTGGGCTCCCAGCCGCAGCACCGCCCGCCTCGGTCGGCCCGTGCTCGCCGCGGCGGCGCTTCTGACCCAGGCGCCAGAGGTGGTCAGCATCGGCCTCCTCCTCCTCCCCCTCCCCCTCCTCCTCCTCCTCCTCCTCCTCCTCCTCCTCCTCCTCCTCCTCCTCATTGGCCTGCGTGAGCTCCGGGGCCTTGCCCAGGGCCCCAGAGACGAGCGCGGGAGCAAGCTCCTGGAGCTGGGCGCCGGGGGGCTCGCGCCGCTCACTGGGCTCCGAGAAGAGCGCGGGAGCAAGCTCCTGGAGCTGGGCGCCGGGGGGCTCGCGCCGCTCACTGGGCTCCCGCGCGTCTTCTGGGGTGCGCTCGTGGATGTCCATGTCGACTGTGAGAAGAGAAGGTCAGAGCCCCGAATCATCAGGGGTAACTCGGGTCTGGGCTAACTCGGGTTCTTTTTTCGGGATTCCGAACCCGACTTACCCCGGACCCGACTTACCCCGGATAGGTCGGGCGTCCAGAGCCCCACATCATCAGGGGTAACTCGGGTCAGGGCTTACTTGGGTTCCTTTTTCGGGAATCCAAACCCGAGTTACCCCGGACCCGAGTTACCCCGGATAACTCGGGCGCCCAAGAAGGAGTGTCGATGAAGTCCAATGCTTTCGCTTGGGCAGGAAGGGCGTGGGGAAGAGCGCTGACCACGGGGCCGTTCCCCGCCGGAGTGCTCTTTTCGATTGCCTCTCGGCGTCTTCCAGTGCGGGATGTAAGCCGCCTTGTTTTGCCCATACTAGTTTTTTGTTGAGTGGGTTGGCACAGTTTATTGCTCTTCCCTCGCGCTAGAGATTCCCGCGCGCAGCTGTGCTTCCTGGAACTCGGCCCAAGACTGGGCCCTCACCACCTGTCCGCGCGGTTCTCCTTCGGGGGCGCCGCTCGGGTGCGGATCGGACCCCGGCGCTCAGCGGCGAGCGCGAAGGCGCGGTTGGCAAGCGGTTGCGTTCCAGCGAAGGTTTTGCGTCCGAGTCGGGTACTTCAGCAGGGGTGGCAGTCTTCTGCAGGCCTTCGCCGGCCCGGCCGAGCCCCCTGGCGGGGCTGGGCTCATTGCGCCTCGGGCCATCGGGGCTGTCGTGAACCTCGGCGGCCATGATCCCATATGCGTCGCCAGTTGCCACTGCCTCGATTGCCGGGGACTGTCAGACCATCGTCCATCCGTGCATTCTCTGCAAGGTTGGCAGCTCCTTTTCCTCTCTCGTGGGGTGCATCATCGGGGGGGATTTCAATGCAGGGGCCATGTGCGTTGGGCCAGAGCAGGTTGAAGAGATCTGCAGGGGGGCGCAGCCCCGGCGCCCCCACCTGCGCGTCCGCGTCGGGTGCGGGCTCGAAGGATTACGACTGCGTCATCGCGTCCAGCAGTGTGGCTAAAGGAGGCAAAAGTGTGGGCGCTGATCAGCTCGCCGCTCGCGTCTCCCCCCGCCCCAGTGTCCGCGAAGGTCCACTCGCAACTGTGCGAGCTCAAGGTCTCGGCGTCTCCCGAGCCCCCCCCCACCTGCCCTCGGTCGCTCCAATCGGCCCACCCCCCATGCCCCGCGACTGGGCTGCGGAAGCGCAGTTGGCTGAGGAGGAGCTGGAGGCTGCAGGGCCTGGGCCCCAGGAGACTGGAGGTGCGTTCTGCGGAGTCCGAGCGGGAGTTCTGCGACGCCCTTCCATGTCGCCCCCCCCCCCCGCGTTCGGCAGCCGGGGTGACGTGCCCAAGATCTTGGGCAAGTTGGGCCGCCGCCTCTGCGTGCGCTCGCGGCCTCGCGTTGTTCGCTGGCCCGGGCCGCGCCGTCGTGCCCGGCCCCAGTCGGGGCGGCCGCCGTCGGGCGCTGCCCCTCAGTGCACCTCGGCGGCTGTCGGTGAGCAGGGGTCGCGGTGCCGCTGCTGCCCAGTCGGATGCCGCCTTATAATACCAGATGCCACTTCCGAGGGTACTGGTTGTCGGGGGCTCGCCGACGGCGGCGGCCTGACCTCCTGGGCCCTTGTTTTCCTTCATCACTGCATTCCGGGCAGCGCGTCCAGGGCCGCTTCCTTGTTGCGGGCGTTCGCGGCGACCTTCTGTCGGATGTCCAAGAATTCCTCCGCTCTGACGCGCGGCCTGCTGAGCAGGCCGACTCCTTCCACGCGTTGGGCGGCGAGCTCGGCAAGGCCATGTCTCTCGCGCGACAGGAGGGCGAGCGGTCGTGGCGGGAACGGCACAGGGCTGGACCCACACGCTGCGCTGCTGGACTTCGGCTGCGTTCTGTCTTACGTTTTTTTTTTTGGGGGGGGGGGGGGGCGCAGGAAAACGGGTGGGGCAAAACGAAGGACGAAACGAACACATAACGAACATCTGCTTTTTTGGTTCGCGGCTCCAAGGCAAATGTCAAGGAGCGGACGCAGCGTCCGGGATGCGGAACGGAGCGAATTGCGAACAACCGCCGTGTCGACAGCCGTTCGCACCTGTAACGAACATCCACGCGGAGGTCCAGCCCTGGAATGCCCTCGCAAGGGCTCCGACCAGGGGGCGGCCCGCTCTGTCCAGCTGTGGGCCAGGCCTCCCTCGGCGCCCGCCTCGCGCCGGGGCGGTGGCCGGCCCCCCCCCCGCTTCTGGGGGCTGGGGGCCGTCGTTGGTCCCGATGGCCCTCAGGACGCAGGAGGGAAAAAGCACACAAGCGCCACGAATCGTCGATGCCCAGGAAGATATTCGAAAGGATGGGGAGTGGGGGGGAAGACGAAAACCCAGAGAAAATATGGGCGGCGCCCCCAGCGCAGCCCGGGGGTGGCGCGCCTCTGGCGCCGCCAGGGAGAAGTGTCCGGCGCGGGTCCGAGAAATCCGCGCGGGCCTCCGAGGCTTTTGTGCTTTATGTTAATGTTCGCTCCCCTGCTTCAAGCAGTGGCGAAGCGTCCTGGCTCGCCTATAGCCCTACCAAACACTGTTCTAAGAACCTTTGGTTGTTTCCGCGAAGTGTTCTTAGGACATGTCTGGCGGAGTCTGTCTTGTTTGAACACAGCGGACTGACGTTCTAAGAACATTGATTTTTGTTCTTGGGGTCTAAGAACATGTCGTGGTAGGACTATAGGAATGCCGGGACCCCTATTCAACTACTGTAGGCTTATGTTGTTCCCATCCTACTTAAGGAACGCGTCCAAGAAATAATTTCGAGTGCCCGAAAGGTGTCAGAAGAGTGTCGGAACAGTGTCGAAACAGTGTCGGGCGAGTGTCTCCCAGGGCCCGACACGTGAAAACCCTCGAGTTTCGTTTTTTGGGGGGGGCGCTCGAAATGCTTTCTGGTGGTCAAGGCTAAAGTAGGTTGGAGCATCATAACTGTAGGCGCGGCTGGTGGGTCGGGTGAGGATGAAGATGATGTTTCCGTGCTCCGACGCGCGGTGTCTGCCCTGCGCCTGGGCGAGGCGGCCGCGGGAGCAGGTGCGAGCGGTGCGAATTCGGTTGCTCGTGCCAGGGACACTGTATCCGGCTGTGGCGGTACGTGTGGTTCTTCTTCTCCGACTGCGGCTCCGGCACCCACTCCCGTCCGACCCGGCTGCCATTTCCCGACCGCGGTTTCTGAGCGGCCAGCCTATTCCGGCGCCCCGGCGCCCTCCCGCCGCACCCTCGTAGGTACCTCGACGCGGGCTCTTGTCTTGACGTCTTGTCTTGTCTTGTCTTGTCTTGTCTTGTCTTGTCTTGTCTTGTCTTGTCTTGTCTTGTCTTGTGCCAGGGACACTGAGCCAAGCTCCGACTGGCGGCTGCGCCTGCGTGCGGACCCTGTGGCCCTCGGTCCTGTTTGTCTCGCGTCCCGTGCTACTGTCAGGAGTCGATCTGCCCCCTATGGCGGCTTTCTGGTGCCCTGTTCACCAGTGCCCTGTGCTGTATTTGACTCAGCGAGCGAAGAACGGTATAAAATAAACTTTCCGCCGTCGGGGACACCTGCCCCTGGGCGGCTGGAAAGTTGATACCCCTACGGTGCCACCGTAAGCGTATAAACTGTCCAGCCGCCCTGGGGCAGGTGTCACCGACGGCGAAAAAGTTGATTTCATACCGTTCTTCGCCCATTAATTGACTCACCATTTCTGGGTGGGCGATGTCATGCATGCGCCGTGGTCGCCATCGTCTCATAGCAGTGATGCGCGAGCCGTCGTCGTTCCTCCTCTGACCCGGCTCCACTCCTCAGTTGTGGGGCTCCGCGTCGCCCCCCAGAGGAGTCGCCCACCTTTGGGGCAGCACGTGAGCTGCATTCGCGTGGATATTAAACAAACCCTCCTCCTCGATGTACCGCCTCCTCGCTCCGCCTCGCTCATCGTCGTTCTTCCTGCTGCTGCCGATGCAGGCTTGAGAGTCCTTCGCCTCCTCCTCCCTCCTCCCCCTCCTCCTCGTACTCCTCGCTCCGCCTCCTCATCCTCCTCCTTCTCCTGCTCGTCCTCGCTTCCCCGCCTTCTCCTCGTTTCTCCTCCTTTTTGCTCCTGCTCCCTCCTCGTCCTCGTCCTCCTCCTTCTTGTTTATCCTCCTCCTCCTTGTCATGCTCGTCTTCGCTCCTCCGCCTTTCCTCCTTGCGCCTCCTCTTTCTCCTCCTTCTCCTCCTTTTCCTCCTCCTCCACTTTCTCTTCCTCTTCCTCCTCCTCGTCTTCGTTTCTCCTCCCCCTCCTCGCTCCTCCTCCTCCTCCCCCTCCTCCTCTTCTTCCTCCTCCTCCTCCTGCTGCCCATGCAGGCTTCAGAGTCCTCCAAGGGACGTCGCGTCATCCTCCTTCTCCTCCTCCTTCTCCTTCTCGTCCTCGTTCCTTCACCTTCTTCGCCTCGAGCCGCCTCCTCCTCCTCCTCCTCCTCCTCCTCCTCCTCCTCCTTCTCCTCCTCCTCCTTTTCCTCCTCATCCTCCTCCTTCACCTCCTCCTCCTCTCCCTCCTCTCCGCTCCTCCTCCCCCTCCTCTTCCTCCTCCATTCATGTTCCTTACAACTAATCGTTCCATGTCGCACCCCGAGGCTGGTCGAAAGGGCGGGACGGGCGTTCCGCCTGAGACTTTCTCACCACTCATGACCCTGAGGCTCAAGCATTGGGAACGGCTTCACACATGGAGGGCGGGTGGCTCTCGCCTCAGCGCCGCGCACATTCGTTGTGAACACTTGCAAGAGTTCCCCTTATTGAGGGCGGGCCGTTTTCAATATGTGGCTCTGGCCTTTGCGCCGCGCGCATTCGCTTCTAAACTGTGCAAGAGTTTCACGGATTGAGGGCGGGTGGTTTTCAACATGTGATTCTTGCCTTAGCGCCGCACGCGTCCGGTTTAACATTTGCAAGAGCTTCACGGATTGAGGGCGTTTCTTTTTCACCATGTGGTTATCGCTTTAGTGTCGCGCACCTTTGTCTTGAACATTTACAAGAGCTTCACGGATTGAGGGCGTTTCTTTTTCACCATGTGGTTATCGCCTGAGCGCCGCGCACATTTGTCTTGAACATTTTCAAGGGCTTCACGGATTGAGGGCGGTTCCTTTTCAAGATGTGGTTCTCGCCTTGGCGCCGCGATCGCTCTTTTTGATCAAGAATTCGCCAGAGATTCACGGATCGCCATGGTCAGTGTACCAGGAATGGTGTTTGGGAAAGATTCCGGAGGGTGGAACCTCGCGTGCGTTTAAGGAGGAGGGGGAGGAGGAGGAGGGGGAGGAGGAGGAGGGAGGAGAGGAGGAGGAGAGGGGGAGGAGGAGGAGGAGGAGGAGGAGGAGGAGGAGGAGGAGGAGGGGGATGAGGAGGAGGAGGAGGAGGAGGAGCGAGAGGAGGAGGACTCCGTGGCGTTGGCGTGCTCCTCGCTCCTCCTCCTCCTCTCCCCCTCCTCGCTCCTCCTCCTCCCCCCTCTTGCGGCCGATGTCGGCTTCGGAGTCCTCGAGGGACGCAGCCCGGCCTCCTCGTCCTTCTCCTCTTCATTTTTTTTCCTCCTCCTCCTCCTGCTCCTCCCCCTCCTCCTCCTCCTCCTCCTCCTCCTCCTCCTCCTCCTCCTCCTCCTCCTCCTCCTCCTCCTCCTCCTTCCTTTCCTCCTCCTCCTCCTTCCTCTCCTCCTCCTCCTCCTCCTCCTCCTCCTCCTCCTCCTCCTCCTCCTCCTCCTCCTCCTCCTTCCTCTCCTCCTTTCTTTCCTCCCCCTCCTCCTCCTCCACGCCCTCGCGGGCCGGGTTCCAGGGCTCGATCCCGCGGGTAACCCGGTCGCACGACGGATGCCTCCCGCGCGGGGCCAGCGCCCCCGCACCCGCGGGGTCGCGGCCCCGGGGGCCTGGCCCGCAGGGCCGCGGACACGGATCGTTGCGACAGAATCGTTGCATTTCCGGGCGCCGGGCGCAGGATTGCAAAAAAACCGAAGGATTGCAAACAAAACCAGGATTGCAAAAAAAAACAAGGATTGCAAACAAAAACAGGATGGCAAAAAAACCAAGGATTGCAAAAAAACCCTTCGACAAAGGATTGCAAAAAAACCCAGGTTTTTGTTTGCACGAAGGATTGCAAAAAAAAACCTTTTTTGCAATCCTTCGACAGAATCGCAGTTTTTCTGTCCGCCGCAGGCTGTCTCTGCCGCGTATCGCCACGGAGTGCACGGGTTGCTCGTGAGATATTGCGGTCGTCCCCTCCCTCATGCCCCTCCCTCTTCTCAAAAAAAAGGGGGGTGATGACTGGGTGCCCAGAGGGGGCTCGGTCCTTCTTTCAGCAGCTCGACGTCAGGGAACCAGCAACGGCACAAGGCACAACCACTCGGCCCGCGGATGGCCGACAGTCGAACCCATAACCGCCCGCTGTGCGCCGACAGTCGCAGAATGGGAGACAACGACAGTCGCCGACAGTCGCCGACATCGGGGGCGGAAAAGAGGGGGGTGATGACTAGTGGGGGGTGGCTACCATGGCGGGGGCCGTGACATTGCCCCAGATTGTCATGGCGCCTCTTCTTACCTCCTTGCGTCCCTGGTGCCCCCCCGCTGGGCCGCGCACGTGCCGCCGGTCATGATCTGCCCCCCCCCCCTCCTGGACACCCCCCTCCCCTCCTGGACACCCCCTCCTTGGACCCCCCCCCCTCCTGGACACCCCCTCCTCCTGGACACCCCCCTCTCCTGGACACCCCCCCCTCCTGGACACCCCCTCCTGGACCCCCCCCCCTCCTGGACACCCCCTTCTGGGCCGCTCCCGAAGGGCTGCCTTGCGCCTCGCCCGCCGCGAGGCCGCGGACCTCTGCCGCGGGGGCGCCCTGGCCGGCCACGGCGAGTCCGCGGAGGCCGACGTCAGGCGGGCGAGCGCGGCGCCGCCGCCGATCCGGGGGCGGGGTGTTCGAGCGGTGCCCCCGGGGATGCGACGCTCCTTGCTCCTCCTCCTCCCTCTCCTCCTCCTTCCTCTCCTCCTCCTCCTCCTCCTCCTCCTCCTCCTCCTCCTCCTCCTCCCTCCTCCTCCTCCTCCTCCTCCTCCTTCCTCTCCTCCTTTCTTTCCTCCCCCTCCTCCTCCTCCACGCCCTCGCGGGCCGGGTTCCAGGGCTCGATCCCGCGGGTAACCCGGTCGCACGACGGATGCCTCCCGCGCGGGGCCAGCGCCCCCGCACCCGCGGGGTCGCGGCCCCGAGACGGGGCTCCAGAGACGGGGGTCAATGCAAACGGGGGTCAGCCAGGGCACCAGATCCTGCAGGATCTTGCGAAGACCCCCTCTGGCTGACCCGGGTTAGCGAGCCGCTCGTGGCCGCGAGGCGGCCGCGCATATTGGTTGACCCGGGTTTGCGAAGACCTGCGTTGCATGCCCCCGGAGATCCGACGCTCCTTGCCAGCCTGGGATCGGAGGGCACCAACTATACACCTACACCGATCCAGCCCATGCCGATCCTAGGCCCAGGATCGGTGTATATGCATTCTGCCCATGGCAGGAGGGCGTATACACCGATCCTGGGCCGAGGTTGATCTGGGCCGGGATTGGAGTTGGTGTATAGTTGGTGCCTCCCTATGGGACATATCCCTATCCATATGCTGGGCATGTCCTCATCACGATGCCAAATCGCAGGGATTCCCTCATCTTTTGAGGGCGCATCCCTAAGAGATTGTCGTCGCCTTTGGGCGTGTCGATCTTAGGGATAAGTTCGAGGCTGGTAAGGTTCCCCCAGAGATCCGACGCTCCAGCAACATTTTGACAGTCTTCGGCTTCTGGGAGCTCTCACTGGGCCTCGGGGCCGCCATCAAAAGCGGCATGGATCGTGGCGTTCCAGCAGATGCCCAGGGAGGCCCCCCAAAGATGCAGCGCTCCAGCAGGATTGGAACGGCTGGTTTTTGACAGGTCTTCTGCTTCTGTCAAGCAGTGGCGAAGCGTCCCAGCTCGCTTATAGCTCCACCAAACAATGTTCTAAGAACCTTTTGTGGCTTCCACGAAATGTTCTTGGAACATTTCTGGCTGGGACTGTCTTGTTTTAACACATCGGGCATATGTTATACGAACATTGTTTGTGTTATTAGGACATTCTCGGGCTCTAAGAACATTTCGTGGTAGGACTATAGGAATGCGACGGTCGGTCCCTGCCCAACTTTGGGAGCCCTCGCCAAGGCCTCGGGACCTAAAAAAAACGGCTCCGGACGACACGCCGGCCCTGGGGAGGTGGTCCAGGCCTCCAGGGCACGCGCCTCGCAGAAATTCCAGCGGCCGGGATGTCTGGGCTGGGAGTCTTGTTCTGAGCGCTTGGGTCTGTGGCTTCCCCTGGGTTTGATCGTGGCGCTCCAGCAGATGCCCAGGGACGCCCCCAGAGATCCGACGTTCCAGCAGAATTGGAACGGCGGTTTTTTGTCGGTCTTTGGCTTCTGGGAGCCCTCGCCAAGGCCTCGGGACCGTCGAACAAAAACGGCTCCGGACGACACACCGGCCCTGGGGAAGTGGTCCAGGCCTCCAGGGCCCGCGCCTCGCAGAAATTCCAGCGGCCGGGATGTCTGGGCTGGGAGTCTTGTTCTGAGCGTCTGGGTCTGTGACTTTCCCCGGGTTTGATCGTGGCGTTCCAGCAGATTCGCAGGGATGCCCCCAAAGATCCGACGCTCCAGCAGAATCGGAACGGCGGTTTTCTGTCGGTCTTCGGCTTCTGGGAGCCCTCGCCAAGGCCTCGGGACCGTAGGGAGAAACGGCTCTGGACGACACACCGGCCCTGGGGAAGTGGTTCAGGCCTCCAGGGCCCGCGCTCGCAGAGATTCCAGCGGCCGAAGCCTCGGCTGGGATTGATCGTGGCGTGTGCTTCGATGTTGACTCGTGGTCGTGGCTGCAGTTGGGAGGTCGATCTACCTTGTGGAATCGGCCCGTCGCCCGACGCCTCCGCTGTCATCGCCGCCGTCGTTGCCATCGCCGCCGTCGGAGGGCACCAACTATACACCAACACCGATCCTGGCCCAGGATCACCCTGGGCCCAGGATCGGTGTATATGCCTTCTTGCGCAAGGCAGGAGGGCGTATACACCGATCCTGGGCCCAGGGTGATCCTGGCCAGGATCGGTGTTGGTGTATAGTTGGTGCCTTTCTACGCCGCCGTCGGTCACAGCCGCCGCTGTCGGCGTCGCCGCCCGTCTTGAGCAGCCGCTCCAGGATCGAGTCCTCGGGGCGTGCTGTTGGCTTTTTCGGTGCGGCCTCCTGGGACCACCGCGTTGTCGTCGTCCTCCTCCTCGTCGTCGTCGTCGTCCCTCGCCTGCGGCTGAATAGATCTCGTGCCGCGTCAGCTTATTTAGGCGGCAGCCTGCGAATACGTGCAGGATGACTTCTCCTCGTCTCCGCCTGTGCATCCTCCTCCTCCTCCTCCTCCTCCTCCTCCTCGTCATCATCATCAGCAGCAGCATCAGCATCAGCATCAGCATCATCAACTTTATCAATCTCCCCGTCCTCCTGCTCATCCACATTCTCCCAGCCTATTCCTCCTGCGCTCGCCAATGCGTGTCTGACCAGCCCCACGCTGACATTCAGCGGCACCGCTCCAGCGGTGATACCTGACCACTGCTTGGAGTTCGACTCTTGGGGCCCCGATACGGAGGTGTCCAACCAGTTCTGTGCCTCTAAGCTCTGTGCCTCTAAGCGTACGGTCGAGATCCCTCGTCTTTGTCCACCTTCACCGCCGTCCTCCTCACCCTCCCCTATCATTCCCCCCTCTTTGCGTCTTCCACTTTTTCCCATCCGCCGACTCCGACTCCCTAACCCCCTCTCCCTCTCCCATCTCTCCGCCTTACCCCCGTATCGCCTCTCTTCTCCTGCGCCTCCTCCTGCTTCCTCTCTTCTCTTCTTCCTCATGTCTCTTCGTCGTCGTCACCCTCCACCTCCACCTCTCGTCCACCCTCCACCTCCACCTCCACCCTCTCTTCACTCTATTCATCCCTCCTCCTCCTCCTCCCCCTCCTCCTCCTCCTCCTCCTCCTCCTCCTTCGCCTCCTCCTCCTTCGCCTCTCCTCCTCCTCCTCCTCCTCCTCCTCCTCCTCCTCATATCCCCTTCTTCTCCTATTTCCCTCCCGCTCTCGTTCCACCCCTCCTCCTATACTTCCTCCGCCTCCCGTTTCCTTTCACTCTCCGCCCGCCTCCCTCCCTCACCTCCCCGCCTTCCCTGCCCTCCCCCTCCTCGCTCCGGGCCACCCCCTCATCCCCTCTCCATTCCCCTCGCTCCCATCCCCCTCTCCTCTCCCTTCCTCGTCCCTTCCCCTCCCCACTGCCCCCCCCCCCACACACACCTTCTTCGACGTGCAACAGCATGCAACGCGATGGTGCACGGCAGAAAGATAGGAACGCCGACTTAGCGGTGAGGAGCACAAAGTAAGTCCGGCTGGCGCAGCAGTGCACGCCCCCCCCCTTCCCTCCCCTTCTCCTCACGCGTCTCCCCCTCCCCTCCCCTGCCAGAGCGACGCAGGAAGAGGGAGGGAGAGGAGGAGGAGGAGGAGGAGGAGGAGGAGGAGGAGGAGGAGGAGGAGGAGGAGGAGGAGGAGCGAGGAGCAAGGAACGAGCCGCGAGGAGCGAGAAGCGAGGAGCGAGGAGGGAGGAGGAGGGGGTGGAGGCGGAGGAGGAGGAGGAGGAGGAGGAGGAGGAAGAGGAGGCGGAGGCGGAGCGAGGATGAGGAGGAGGAATAGGAGGAGGAGGTCGGAGGAGGAGGAGGAGGAGGAGGAGGAGAAGGAGCGAGAAGGAGGAGGAGGAGGAGGAGCGGGAGGATAAGGAGGAGGAAGAGGAGGAATATAACGATGAGGAGGAGGCGGAGGAGGAGGAGGAGGATCGATGAGCGAGGAAGAGGAGGCGGAGGAGGCGGAGGAGCGAGGAGGAGGCGGAGGCGGAGGAGGAGGAGGACGATAATGCGGAGGTTGATGATGATGTTGATGATGATCATGTTGATGATGCTGCTGATGATTATGATAATGGTGATGATGATGGTGATGGTGATGGTGATGAAGAGGAGGGTGATGATGCTGCTGATGATTATGCAGATGAGGATAATGATGATGATGCTGACGATGTGGATGCTGATGCTGCTGCTGCTGATGATGATGATGATGATGCGGCTGCTGAAGATGATGATGATGATGATGATGATGATGATGATGATGATGATGATGATGCTGGTGAATATGGTGGTGATCATGATGGTGCTTACGATGATGATGCTGCTGATGATGATGGTGCTGATGATGATGATGCTGGTGCTGATGATGCTGATGCTGATGATGATGATGATGCTGATGATGATGATGCTGATGCTGGTGATGGGGATGGTGATGGTGATGATGATGGTGCTGATGATTCTGCTGGTGATGATGCTGATGATGATGGTGATGCTGATGGTGATGATGATGACGATGGTCATGATGATGATGATGATGCTCATGATGATAATGCTGTTGAATATGATGATGATGACGATGATGATGCTGCTGATGATGCTGATGCTGATGATGATGATGATGCTGGTGATGATGACGATGGTCATGATGATGATGCTGCTCATGATGATGATGATGATGATGATGATGATGATGATGATGTTGAACATGATGATGATGCTGATGATGATTATGATGATGATGATGGCTATGTTGATGATGATAATGATGATGATGATGATGATGATGATGATGATGATGACGATGATGATGATGACGATGCTGATGATGATGATGATGCTGATGATGATGAGGATGAGGATTATGATGAGGATGAGGATGCTGGTGTTGGTGATGATGTTGATGATGAGGATGATGATGACGATGATGATGATGCTGATGATAATGGTGATGATGATGATGATGATGATGATGATGATGTCGATGCTGATGATGATGATGATGATGATGATGCTGAAGATGATGAGGATGACGATGCTGATGATGATGATGTTGATGATGATGATGAGACATCCCCGCCATTCTGGCGCGAACGGAGGAATCAGATACCTCCTGGCGGCCCCCCTTGGGAGCGAAAACCAGCGCCTCGGGGACATCCTCAGAATCTGCTCCGAAAGAGGAGGATGTTGGGCGCCAAACAGGCACCCCGAACGAGACATCCCTGCCATTTGGCGCGAACGGAGGAGGGATACCCCTTGGCGGCTCCCCCTTGGGATACTGAAACCCGCGCCTCGCTCGAGACATCCTCAGACAAGCATTGCTCCGCCATCATCATCATCATCATCATCATCATCATCAGCAGCAGCAGCATCATCACCATCAGATAGGAGCATCAAAATCATCTTCATCATAATTCATCACCAGCATCACCATCACCACCATCAGCATCATCATCATCATCACCAGCACCATCATCAACATCATCAGCATAACGTACCATTTTACCATACATAACATAACATAGCATACCATACCACACTATACCAGACACACCGTACCAACCATACCATAACATATCACATCATGCATGGGAGATGACGAGCCATACTATGACATTATCATACCATAACAGACATACCGGACACACCATCACATATCAGTACACATCATGGCATCACATAAACATACCATACCATTTCATATCGCACCATAACATAACATGCGGAGGAGGAGGAGGAGAGGAGGAGGAGGAATAATCCCGTAGCCATTTTGGCTCAAGGCTAAACGTTGCGAAGGGCTATAAACGCCCGAGGTGCAGCGATTAGCTTTGGACCCATCCGTAGCGATCGGCTAAGATTGCTTGGGGCGCACGCTGCCCACGGCACTCTTTCACTCAGGCCGAGGGACCTCATCCCTCACACCTTCACGTACTTCTTCCCGCCTGATGGCCCCACGTGCCGATGGAGCTGGATGGCAGAGAAAAACATGGCAGCAAACGAGATGGAAATGCACTCGTTGCTACTGTGCAAAGAATGAGGATTGGTGAACTTGGTGCAAACACTGCGGTGCAGGCCGCAAAGAGGTCGAGGCAGCAGCAGGAGCCCCGCCGTCGGGGGTCTGGAGCCTTGCGGTTCCGCCTGCTCGCGATGCGGCTCTCGGTCATGGCGGGGGCTTTGCACCGCCTCGCGCAGTGGGATTGCAGCTGGGACAAGCAGCTGGAGGTGGAGGTTGGCGTGCAGGCGGCGGAGCTGTACGTCATGACTACACCGTTGAGCAGTTGCCCAGCCTCCGTGACGCCCGGAAGTCCATGGCGGCCATCGGAGATGTTGCGGCCTCTCGCAAGTATGAGGCCATCATTCAGCAGCTCGAGGAGGCCGCCAAGCCCCAGTCCCCTACGGTTGGCATGGCCCAGTACGCTATGGAGCAAGCCCGCCAGCAGATGGAGTCTGCTGTCAAGCGGGCTGAGTCCTTGGAGGCCCAGGCCAAAGAAGCACGTGCTCGTGCTGCTGAGGCTTTCACCACCTTCGACAAGTGCGAGAAGACGTACAAGGAAGCGGTGACCAAGCTGGCCTCGGAGGTGGTAGCGCCCAAGGGTACCATCGTGGTCAACGACGTGCAGCGCATCAGTCTGCAGGCCCTTCTGGATGGTGAGCAGATCGACCTCGATGATAACGGCCTGTTTGGATTGGATCTGCAGGGCATCGAGGTCAGTGAGACTGAGAGGGAGGAGCTCAACACTCGGAAGGCGGCTTTGCTGGCTCTGGTGCAGGAGGCGACAAAGCAGGCGTTTGGGTCCTTGCAGGCCCAGTGCGCCAAGATGGTTGAGGAGCAGCGCAGCTTCAACCAGCGCATGCAGGCCAAGAGGAGGAGGAGGAGGTGCGATGGAAATGCAGGAGCTGATGGAGGCGGCGCGCGGCCAGGCCAGGCACCACAGGTGGCGCCCCCGAGCCCCGCTGTGCCAGCGGCGGGGACCGCGGCGGCGGAGGCTGAGGCTTCGGCGCCCAGCACTCCCCAGGCCTCGGCGCCCAGCACTCCACAGCCAGCGCCATCCATCGATGAACTTTTCGAGAAGGCCCAGTCGTGCGTCAGCAGCGGCAACGCCAGCGGCAAGGGCAGCATCGGCGACGACAAGGGTACAGAGGCGGCTGGAGGCCGCAAGCCAGGACTTTAACATCGGTGACCCGTACCTGCGCACGGTGAATACCACGAGCTGGAAGCCGTGTTTAGCCTACGTCGAGGCTCAGGCACAGGTTCGCCGAAAAGAAGCAGTTTTTTCGCAAGGCAGTCAGTTGTGGCAACGCAATTTTTTCTCCAAGAGGGCCCCAGGTTTTTCCCTTGCAGGAGGTAGGTGTCTCGCAGGATCGGAGGACCGACTGCGAGAAGATGTTGCGTGACCAGGGTTTGCTGGCAGCAGTAAGCCCTTCTCGTACCACGGAAGCTGGAGGCCTTTCTGGAGGAGTTGCGATTGGGGTTCCCGCATGCATCGGAATGGGGAACCCACCAGGGCGGCCTCAACCTCTTCCCTTTCTTCATCGGGTCTGGGTGAAATGGATAAATGCTGTGATACCTGGAGGCTTCCTGGCTGGGTCAGTAAATCTGCCTACCGCGGACCCCTTTGGGGCAGAAGGAACCCAGTGGTTGAGTTTTTTTTTTTTTTCTCTCTCTCTCTCTCTCTCTCTCTCTCTCTCTCCTCTCTCTCTCTCTCCTCTCTCTCTCTCTCTCTCTCGACTCCTTCTCCTCTCTCTCTCTCTCTCTCTCCTCTCTCTCTCTCTCTCTCTCTCTCTTCTCTCTCTCTCTCTCTCTCTCTCTCTCTCTCTCTCTCTCTCTTCTCTCATCTCTCTCTCTCTCTCTCTATCTCTCTCCTCTCTCTCTCTCTCTCTCTCTCTCCTCCTCTCCTCTCTCTCTCTCTCTCTCTCTCTCTCTCTCTCTCTCTCTCTCCTCTCTTCTCTCTTCTCTCTATCTCTCTCTCTCTCTCTCTCTCTCTCTCTCTCGCTCTCTCTTCTCTCTCTCTCTCTCTCCTCTCTCTCTCTCTCTCTCTCTCTCTCATCTCTCTCTCTCTCTCTCTCTCTCTCTCTCTTCTCTCTCTCTCTCTCTCTCTCTCTTCCTTCCTTCTTCTCTCCTCTCTCTCCTCTTCCTCCTCTCCTCTCTCTTCTCTCTCTCCTTCTCTCTCCTCTCGTCTATCTCTCTCTCTCTCTCTCTCTCTTCTCTCTCTCTCTCTCTCTCTCTCCTCTCTCTCTCTCCTCCTCTCGTGCGGGGGGGGGGGGGGGGGCTTTGCGTGCGTCACGCCTCACGAGTACTTCCTGTTCGGAGGTGATTGGAATGCACCTCCTGCGCTCTTGGGTCGTCCTGGATGGGCGAGTAAGCTTCGAGGCCGTATCGTCGCTCCCGCGTCTCCGACTTGTACGGCAGGCAGGAGGGGCTGGCGCACGTTAGACTATTTTGTAGTATCTGATGCTCTGGCACCTTCTGTTGTTTCGTGCACGGTGGCGCTGAATGCAGCTATCAAGCCCCATCGTCCTGTGCTCCTGCGGCTTCGAGGAAAGTTGGTCCCACAGTACGCCGCGGCTCTGCAGGCACCTCGACAGTTTCCACGAGAGCGCCCACAAGGCCCCCTTCCTGCACCACCAGCTGAATGGGAAGGAGTTATTCAAGGTTTGGAGGAAGGAGGATATCAGCAGCAGATGAACGCTGTCTTCGGGAGTTTTATGGGGTAGTTAGAAAAAAGGAACTTCTAGCAGTACATGGTATTCCTGAGTCTGATTGGAAGAGAAATACTGGACGAGGACTGGGTTGGAAATTAAAAACCATCCCTGCCCTTCCCCCCTCCTCTGGACCCTACCCCGTGGCGTGCCCCGTCAGCAGGGCCTGGGGGAAGTGGGGGAATTGGGCTCAGGAGCTCTCCAGGATCCGAGCCCAGGACTCTGTGAAGGACACTGTAGGAGCTGCAGCTTTGTTCGCCAAGATACTGCTTGGTACTCCAGAGATTCGTGGCACTGAAGAATGGGAAAAATATGTTGTATCTGGATGCAGGATATCTGGCTTGGTGTGACTCAGAAGCTTTAGATGACTTGCGTGCGCGTGCTGGAGGCTACGCTAAGAAGCTCGAGGCGCAGTTTGCCAGTTCCAGAACCAAGCAGTGGCGAGGCTTTGTTCAGGAGGCAGTGCAGGCAGGAGCAGGTCGTGCCCATCAGTGCACCAAGCCCCCAGTGGGCTGGCGCCCTGTGGCACCCCGACAAGGACAAGCACCTCCTGGGCCCTCAGACCTCATTGAACAGAACCTCCAGGACTGGGAAAGTATATGGGACTCCAGTGGCTCCAGCAGGCCCCTTGAAGATCCAGAAGGCGTGTTCCAGAAGCTGAAAGGCATGTTGAAGGACCTTCCCCAGCCCCATCATGAGCTTCAGCCCTGGCGAGATCTGATCGGTCGCTAGGAAGATGAAAGCGTGGACTGCTCACGGCGTGGACAGGCTCGGACCTCGTGATTTTCTGCTTCTTTCCGATCAGTGCTTGGAAGCTCTGAATGCATTATGGAGCTGGATGCTCCGTGACGGGATGATGCCGTCTCAGATTTCGCTTGCGTTGCAGCCAGCCTTACCCAAGCCAGACGATGAAGGTCATCGGCTCATCGCACTCTTGAGTATGACTGTCCGTCTTTGGAGCAGGTGCATTAGAGGAGTAGCAGCGAAATGGGAGTTGGATCATCCGAGGGGTTTCTCGTATGGGACGAAAGGGGAAGCATGTGAGAGAGCAGTGTGGGAGCAAGCTTTTGCAGCAGAGCACGCATCAATTAACCGGTTTGATGTTGCGAATGTGCTGATTGACCTGACCAAAGCGTACGGGAAGGTGAAGCACCTTCAGTTACTGTCTGCTGCTCGGCAGCACAGTTTCCCCTTATGCCACCTGCGCCTCTGCCTGGTCCAGTATTCTTGCCCGCGCGTGCTCCTCATGGGCCTCCTCGTTTCCAGGCCCACCGTGGTGTATGCAACTATCTTGGCAGGTTGCGGATATGTTGCAACACTGTTACGGGTTCTTATCATTGCTGATATGGATAGCATGGTTCGGTCACACAAGTTATGCAGGTTTTTTTTTAACGTGGTCGATGACATCACGATTCAGGTAATTACAACTGCCAAATTAGTCAGGGACTCGGCCGTCGAGGCCACGCGTGACCTCTGCAACAAACTCGAGGCCAGGCAGCTAATTATTCCCAGAAGTAAAGGTAAAGTTCTTGCTTCTACTGCCGAGCTGTCAGCTGGCATATGTGCAGGGCTTCAGACGTGGGGCTTCAAATCGGTGCATTCGGTTCGGAATCTTGGGTGTGATTATTCGCTTCGGGGTCGCGCCGCTCATATCCAGAAGACTCGGATCCGAAAGATCAGGTTGAGAGCTGGTCGGTTTCGCTCGCTCAAATCCCAGTTCAAAAAGCTAACTTCGATCGCTCGTACGGGCGCCCTCCCAGCTGGCAGTTGCGGAATTGGCGTGATGGGAGTCTCCGACAAGCGCCTGCAGTACCTCAGATCAGCAGTGGCTGAGGGTATTTTTGGCCTAGCTCGAGGGAGGGCAAGAACTATCCAGTTTGCGCTTTCGGGCAATGAGGCTGCCGATCCCGTGTATATCGGCAACTCCGCTCCCTTGATGTTCTGGGGTAAGGCTTATTGGGGTTCGTGGGCCCCCCTGCAGCAGATGGAGGAGGTCTTCAGGTTCTACCTTCGGAAGTTTCCAGAGCTTTCTTGGTCTGAGGTCCGCGGCCCTACGGGGGCTGTAGTGTGCGCGCTTCAGAGGATTCGATGGGTTCCTGAGAGTTACTCCAAGTGGTTCATGCCGACCTAGATGCCGATCGACTTCAGTAAGCTTAGGAGTCGCAGCCTCAAGTGCCTCGTGGACCTGGCAACTAAGGATGCGTCTGCCGGTGACCTGCAGTGGGAGCATGGCGGCGTCACCTGCTCCAGGCCCATGCTTGAGCCCATTGCCCAGGTATGCGAGGACCTCAGGAAGAAAGGAGAACACTTGGAGGCATCGTTGCTGGCTACCCATGTTTCTGGAGGACTGGTCACGCAGCTGGAATTATATCAGGATCGACGGGTTCTGAGTGGGGCTTGCCAAGTGTGTGGTTTTCCTGAAGGGGGTAGGTTTCACAGAATGTTCGGATGCCCATGGGGACCAGTTGTTTAGACGAGGCCAAGGTTTTGAAAAGGAGCTGCCTGAATGGGAACGTGGGGGCCCTAATGGCCCCTTCCTCACTCGGTGCCCCCTCTCCTCCCCCACCTTATGGTCCCCCGTGCCCAAGACTCTGGACAGGTGGAGGTGGATTGTTCCGCCGCCTGACGGATTCGTTTCAGGTAAGATTTGCTCCGATGGCTCAGTCCTGGATCCCAAGGTCAGGCGCCATAGTAGAGCAGGTTGGGCTTTCGCCATGTTGAACGAAGCTGGGGACATCCTGGCCAGTGCGTCAGGACCGCTCCCCCACCCCTTGCAGGACATATATGGTGCCGAACTTTATGCTGTGCTCATGATCCTCAGGCATGCTGGGCCTGGGAATTTAGAGTTAGGCATTGATTGTGAAGCTCTGATTTCTGTTTGGTCCCGAGGGTGTCTCCAGGACTGCGCGGATTTGCCCCTCGGTGAGTTTTGGACTGAAGTTTTTGCTCGGATTTTGGACCGAGGCCCGGAAACCGTCATTTTCTTTTAAGTACCTGCTCACAAGAGCAGGGCGGGTGGTGCCGAGGCCCAAGGCTGTCCAACCTGGGCGTGGCACGGCAATCGAGCTGCCGACTTTCTGTCCAAGCAGGCCGCCCGCGAGGTCCCCCACTCGCAGCGCCTCCAGGACTTGGAGGCCAGGCAGGCCGCGCGTCTTTCCTCTCTGTCTCGTTTCACGGCGAGAATGCTTGGTCAGTTGTCGCGCCGTCGTTTTCCAGATGTTGAGTTTTGTAAGTCCAGGCCCAGGACCAAACCCAACGGGCTGCTCATAGTGCCGAGCCCGAACGGTCATCAGGTTCAGCACTGTGACAAAGGTTTTGCTTGTGCGATCTGTCTGTCCCGTTCGAGGGCTTAACACGGGCCTGGTATTGTCTAGCTGCACTGGTATCCCCAAACTAATTCGTCAGGCGCACTCGACCCATCGACTTTGGGGGAGTCTCGAGTCCGTCCAGAATCAGCGTTTGTACTATTGTGCGGTGTGTGGGAGCTTTGGCAGAGCTAAGATCTTGAAGTTGTGTGTGCAATGCCTTGGGCATCCAGCAAATCGAGACGCTGCCAATAGTCTGCCCCTCCTAAAGAGGGGGGTTTACCCCTCCACCAAGACATATTTCGGCCACAGCATCCCCATTCAGAGAGGTTGAGGTGCTGTGTGGCCCAAATTTTGTTACCCACTCTGCCCCGCCCGCCCCCTCTCTCTGCTGCTGGTCTCACGCCGTGGGATCATGTCGGTCAAAGGCTGAAAGGCTGAAAGAGGAGGAGGAGGAAGAAGAAGAAGGAGCGGATGCGGATGCGGAGGCGGAGGCGGAGGCGGAGGCGGAGGAGGAGGAGGAGTAGGAGGGAGGAGGAGGGGGGGAGGAGGAGGAGGAGGGATACAACGACGACGACGACGATCACTAGTACTATTACTAGTCAAAAAACACCGTTACTAATAATAACAGAAGTACTACTAGTAAGAGTAATCACGATACTAGTAAACCGTACTAATGATCAGAAGCTTAATAATAATACGCCGACGAAGACGAACACCAGTACGAATGGTGAGACTGCGAATCATATTGCAAACAATAAAGATAAGCAGTGTTACGGCGAGTAAGACGGAAGATGCGAATATTAAGATTAATCATTATACAAACAATTATAATTCTGATAGTCGTAACCATACTTTGGTGAATGCGAAGAGTGCGAGTGCAACTGGTGTCAATATCACCAATATTAGGCATACTGGTAAGAGTAAGAATACGGCGACTACTACGAACACTATACTTCATAACATTAAGAATCAGACACTCACTGAACTGGCGAATAAGACGAATCGTAATAGTATAATCAGTAAGACTTACAAGCGTAATCGTACAATCACTACGGATAAAAATACGAGTGCTAATATGACGGGTAAGACGAATGCTCATATGATTACTGCTTTGAGTATTCGAATATAAGTCAGATGTTTATGTTACACAACACTGACCAGAACATCATGAAGACTAACACGAACCCGAAGAATAGCTTACACATGAAAATACGACAATTAGTACGACTACGAACAATACTGCCACTACTGATAATCATGACAATAGGAAACATGGAAAGAAGAGTCGGATGATGATCAGTATTGGGAGCAGGAGGAGGAGGCGGAGGAGGAGGCGGAGGAGGATGGGGGAGGAGGAGGAGGAGGAGGAGGAGGAGGAGGAGGAGGAGGAGCAGGAGGAGGAGAAGGAGGAGGAGGAGGAGGAAGAGGGATGATGATGATGAGATGATGATGATGATGATGATGATGATGATGATGATGAGATGATGATGATGATGATGATGATGAGGAGGAGGAGGAGGAGGAGGAGGAGGAGGAGGAGGAGGAGGAGGAGGAGGAGGAGGAGGAGGAGGAGGGAATTGCTAAAGGTGCCCCTGGGCAAAGGTGTCCCCAGTTCGCTCGATTTTGGAGCCCTTAGGGCCCTCTGGGCCTCGTAAGGGGTGCTCTGGAGGCCTTGGTATCAGTCAACCTTGTACCCCACAGTAGAGATGGCCGACGGCCTCATACCGCCGGCAGCTGATGGCGTGGCGCCAGCCACGTCTCGACCTGGGGGGGTAACCCCTCTTCAGCGCCAGCTCCATGCGGCTAACCGCCCTCAGGGGGGGCTTGCTCAGCTCTACTCCACTGCAGCGCAGACTTTGGGTTTCACAACCTCGACTTGCACGAGGCTTTCGTCCAGTCTCTGAAAGGCGAGTGGAGCACTACATCGTTGACGGAGGTCTTTTAGGTCTCGGAGGAGGATCTGATGCAGGCGATGGCCGGCATCACGGTCGACGACATCCCGTTGGTGCCTATCCCTAGAGGCAAGTTCCGTTCGGAACTTCGGAAGGTGAGGGTACGCGCTAGCTTCGATCCGCCCCTGTTAGGGGGGTTGCACCCCACGTTAGGCCAGGATGCTGTTCGAGACCCAGTGCGACCAGCGGATCCCGTACCTGCCCCGACTTCGCACCTGTTCTCGGAAGTCCTAGTACAGGGTGACAAGGGCCAGTTTCAGGATCTACCCGCACCTAAGTTGCGCGCCGTGCGGGGCCATTTCGAGGAGGTCGAAGGGGCCCGACCCAGGGACTACGAGGATCCTACCAACCTTCGGCTTTCAGAACTCGCCACGAAGCTGGGTTTGGACAGAATTCCTGTGGTGGACATGGCTGTATTCGGCCCCTTCGGCAAAAGGCTCCAGAAACTCTTGTTCTTCAACGCCGAGGTGCAGGTACAGGTAGGATGGTCTTGGGTGCGACGGAAGGTGTTGGGACCGAGTGATTTTGAAACTTGGTGGAAAGGTTGGCACGTCTACAGGACGGCGGCCATGATTATCGGTTTATCGAAGCCGGGGCCGTTGCACGACTTTGAGGGGGGAGTCCGGCGGCTCGCCGTCACCTTCCCGAACCACATGGGCCTCATCTATATTACGGTGGGACACATGATTGAGGAGCGTTTTGAACATATTCGAACGCGCATCGAACGTTTAGTCGCCAAAAAAACTTTCAAGGAGGACTTCGACCCAAGCAGGCCGTGGGAGCCAGTGCTGAGCTATGCGGTATATGGTTCTGGCTCGGACGGTGAGTGGTGGACGCGCCACCTCGAGCTCCCATGCCTTACAGCACCCGGGGGCTTGACGAGAGCGGCAGCCAAGGCTTCAGCACTCGAGGGCGCGACCACGGTGGCAGAGGTCGCCGAACAGGACCGGCTGCCACCGCGTCCGCTTTCGACGGGCGGCATCCCTTGCTACGAGGCTCCGCCGGGCGCCCCCCCTCCCGGCAAGAAGCGGAAGGCTAGCTACCAAGACCGGCAGAAGACGCTCGAGGCTACGGGCAAACGCCCGGACGGCCGCCACTTTCGCCATGAAAGGGTGGAGCTCGGTTTTCTCTGGAATCGGAACCCCCACGGGTGCGCCACGGCATGCCCCGCGAGCAGGAAACTCTTTGTGAATGGCGCTTGGAACTGCATCGCGCCATCGACGACGCCTGCCGGGCGCTGGCCAGGCCAACCGGGTGGCGCCCAGCTCAGCCGAGCAACACCGGGGGCCGTGGGCGCGGCAACCGTGGAAGGGGCCCGCGGTGAGAGGCAGGCGTGACAGCCAGTTCAGCATCCTTAACTCCCACAGGCACTCCATCTTCGACTCTTGCCTCGCAATCCTTCGCGGGCGCCGCCGAGGAGGAGGAAAAGGACATTGAGGGCAGCTCTATCAAGCCGGCGGCCCGCGCGGTGCCGAATGGTGGCACGCCGCCGCCGCCGCCTTCGAGCATGCTTCGGGCTCGGCCGCAACGTCATTTGGGCGATTTTCAGCAGCTCGAAGCGCGCCTGTCCAGCCTGCGGCATCGCGTCTCGGCCGCCCCCAGCTTACGTGGATCCATCTCCACGTCGGGCGACGCCTGTCCGGGGCCACTCGTCTCTGGCCCGGTCGACGAGGAGAGGCAGAGGGCACGGCCGCGCTCAGGCGAGCAGGGTCCCGGGCCCGCGCCGTACGAGGTCAGGGCGGAGGAGGATTTAATTTGCTCCGCAGGCATGCGGAAGCCAGAGCGCGTGGTGCGTGCCTGGCCACTCTTGCGATGTGCGATGCAGCCCGTTCGGGCAGCATTGCTCGCGGTTCGCGCCAGGGATCAAGACCTCGTCGATCTGGCGGATGCCTGCGGCCTTGCGCCAACCAGAGCTCCGCCGCGCGAGGAGTCGATCCATGGCGCCCGCCGCTGTGGTCAAGGCGATGGGCCTGCCAGCCGAGGCGAGTGGTAGCCGGCGCGCACCTTCGGACATCCGCTTCGGCATCGTCGAGGCCGTCGTCCGCCGCACCAGAGATCCAGACGTTGCGCTGGCAGAGTGGCTCCGCGACGGAGCCCCTGTGGGCGTCGCGCGCCAGATCGCGCCCAGGGGTCATTTCCGTTGCGGCCATCGGAAGCCAGCGAAATCCTGGACGAGGACTCCTTGCAAGCGGCTTGCCGAGCAAACCGCCCGTCCTTCTCCGTAGCGTTCGGCGAGGCCGATCCCCAGACGCATGACGTTATCCGTGATAATTTGCAGAAGGGCTTCGGCGCGAAGTATGCGTCCCAGCGGGGGGCGGAGGCCGTTCACAGGCGCGCGTCCCCCGCTCCCCTCGGCAGCGTGCGCAAGCCGCGCATGGGGGGCGCCTCTGGATGGGCCGCGTCATCCAGGACCTGAAGGCAGCCGGCATTTATGCCTTAAGCAACGCACCCGAGCGGACTGCGCTGCTTCGCGGGATCGACCGTGCGCGCGATCTCGCAGCCATGGGCGAATTGCCCGGCGAGGTCGTCGTAGTTCTCATTTTGGACTTCGCGGATGCCTTCATGATGTTCCCGCGGCAGCTCGAGGAACGACGCTTCAATTGCGCAGCGGTGGATGGTCTTGACGGGCGCCAGTCGTCGACTTTCATAGTCTGGAGCATCTTGGGGTTTGGGGGGAACGCCAACCCTTTCGTTTACTGCCGCTTCGGCAGTTTCGCGGCGCTCACTGCCCCTGCACTCTGCTGGCCCGGTGCCGCCAGATTGCAGTTGTGCGTCGACAGCCCCGCGATTGTGACGCGTGGCAGACTGGGGCAGTGCCATGAGGATTTCGATGCGATTTTATTATGGTGGCTCGTGTTAAGGGTCCGCCTCGCCGGGTCCAAGGGGGCGCGCCAGGGTACTTCGTTCGACCGCTCCGCCGCGGTCCCGATCAGGCGGCGCGGCTGGATCGGCATCTCGTTCGTCCTGCGGAAGGGCGTCGCCGTCATGGGGCTGCCGAGCGAATTCCTAGCGTCTGTTTCATGTTCTGCAGCCCTTCCCGCGCAGGTGCGGGGCGGCCGCGATCAAGCATGCGCGGGTCCTGCGCGGTCGCGCGGCGCGAGTTGCGCGGGTCGCGCCGGCCGCCGCCCCGTTCTCAAGTGCTCCCTGGGCAGCCTCGGGAGGCGCGCTGAGAGCCGATGGCCTAGGGCCTCATGAAGCGCCGCCCGGCCGCGTTGCAGTGCAGCGCTCTTTCGGTGCTGCCGGCTGGTTCCGGGCTCTGCTTGCGCCAGGTTCCCATCAGTCGTGGTCCGAGGTCAGATTCCCTCTTCAGCGCGCAGTCCACGCGATTTCGGACATGGGGCGACTGGGCGAATCAGACTATCACGTGGAGTTCGACGCATCCCCATGGGCAGGCGGGGCTGTCAAAATGGCTAGTTTCTTGCCTGTCGAGTACTTCGCCGTGTCCTGGGGCGTCCACGTCTTGAGCATGTTCGAGGCTACCCTTGGCGACTGCCGGTGGCAAAGTCGTTGGGAATTCCTCGCGTTGCGGATCTTTGTCGCCGTTTGGCGAGGGCATGCTGCAAGCGAGGTATTGTTTCTACTGGGAGACAACATCTCGGCGCTGCAAGACGCCATCTCTCTGAAAGGGCGAGGGCATATGTTGACCATCTCCCGCGAGCTTACTTGGCGAATGGCCAAGTGGCCGCTTCACCTGCCGTTGAGGACAGGAATGTGGTCGCGGACGCTGTGGGTAGATTTGGCGCCGTCCCGCCTAGCTGATTGCCGGCGTCCTTGCTCGCCGTTCCACGGGCCACCGTGCCTCCGTGGAACTCTGTCTGGCTTGCGTGGATGCCGCGGGCGTGATTCCCTTTCCTGTAGCCGCTGGCGCTGAAGGCGTAGGACTTCGCCCGCGATCAGGCTTGGCCTATCGTCGCGCGCGCATGGCCTTGACGTCGACTCATCATCGTCGAGGTCGTCGTCCGCTTCCTCCTTCTCCTCTTTCCCCTCCGTCCTTCCCCTTCTCCCTCCCCCATCCTCCCTCCCCCTGGGGAACCCGTTGTGGAGCGGCGAAAATGTTGCGACTTTCGGCGTTGAGAGTCTGCGGGTGAGGGCGCTCTGGCGCGAGCCACCTGGCATTCTCGCCCGCCAGTGGTTCGTGCCGCCTTGTCGGCCGAAGGGCGCAAAGTGGCGCTAATGTTACGCCCCCGGGCATCTTGCAGAGGCAAAGCGCTTGAATCTGTGCCGCGTGATTCTGTGCGAGACGGGCAATAATACTGGGGCACAATATCCATTGCCCTTGCCCTATCTGGAAAGGGGCTTCAAATGTTCCGATTCCGGGGGGGCCGAGTCCAGGGTTAGCGCTGGAATTCAGCCGCGTTTGCGGGGCGGCGCTCCATCGACTCCAGCTGTCTTGGCGTCGCTTTCGCCGAGGCGGTCGCCCGGCCCGCCCGGCCGCGTGGCCGGCGCGACCGCGCGACGATTTAGTCGACGCTCTGCCCGGCCGCAACCGGCAAAGATGGGTGCGAGGGCGGGCAGGGGCAGCGTCGGGGGTGCAGGGCCTACCTGGCGTTGGGGGGGCGCCAGGTCCCACGTCCTTGCGGACTGGCCCGACGGGGTCCGCCCTATCGCGCGGCTTGGCCAACGATCCTGGCCTATCGGGGGTCGGTGGGGGCCGCGGTCTGTGGCGCCGTCCTAGACCCGCCGGGCCTTCGCCGTCGGCGTCCCTGGCCGTGGATTGCGCAAAGAACGCGCGAACCCCCCAGCTGCCAGATAGGGGCAGCGCCGAGGCCGTAACCGAGGCGGCGTTGTCATCTGTCCCCAGGCTTCGGCGGGGCGCGCCAAGCTGGCGCGAATGCCTGAGAGGCAGCGCGCCGATGTTGACCTCGCAGGCAGCCCAGGAGTCCTCTCTGGCCGAGTTCGTCCGCGACGTGCTAGCGGCAACCGCGAGCTCCTCCGAGGCTTCGAGGAGGCGCGCGCTAGAGATATTCATGAGCTCGTGGGGTATGGAGGTGATGCCACCCACGCGGGCAATAGTCAGGATCCTCAGTGCCGCGCTGAAGGCCGGCGGATACAGATCGGCAGCTCAGTACTTGTCGACGTCGCGGGAATGGCACGAGCAGCAGGACTGCGAGGTGACGCCCAGCATGCGCATCGCGTTCCTGGACCAAAGCGGTCTTGTGAACGGGTCCTGGGGCCAGCATGCAAAGTGCAAGGAGTGCCGCTCGAGGATCTAGGCGAGCCCCCTCGCAGCTGGGGCCCAGGCGCCCCGAACGGTCCAGCGTCGCCGTGGCGCGCATTCGTTGCGGGCGCGTGGTGGCTAAACTTGGGAGATCGAGTTGTCGTCGGCGCACGCTGCCGCGGTCGCATTCCGCAGCTCCGAGCCAGAGGGATTGGTTGCACAATGGTTCTTGCCCGCGTCAAAAAAGGACTCGCGTGCCCTCGGCATGCAGCGTGCGTGCGGCTGTTGCTGCAACAAGGGCGCGCTCGGTGCTGTTTGCCTGGCCCATTGCCCGTGGGAGCAACGAGCTTGTCTTCGCGCTTGGTTTCCCGATCGCCACGACCAGCGAGGAGCCCCCGATATTATGCTGCCACTCTTCCCCACCGAGGCAGGGGCCGCCTGCTCAAAAGAGGGCGACGTTGCCACCGTCGGGCGTGCCGTCCAGCACCTCGGTTATCCCCCCATATCTGCCGATGGGCTGATTGTGTGGGGTGGGCGCTCGCTGCGAGTCGGCGGAGCCCAGAGTCTGCCGCGCGCAGGTCATAGCGCTTGGGCAGATGGAGAAGCGACGCGGTTTTAGGGTATATTCGGGATGCCCCCCTGGCGGCCTCTTCTACCTGGGCAGCCGCAGCATCGGCGGGGTTCGCGCCCGGCGCAATTGCCAGACCTAGTATGCTCGATCTGCAATCGCTCATCGCCGTCGCGCGGACTCGAAGGGGTGCTACCAGCCTTTCCGACGCGATGGCCCGCGGAGGACATTGAGTGCTCTTGACAGACGACGTGGGGCCTTTGATCCATGCGCGCATCGGCCCAGCAACCCTCGAAGTTGGGCCACTTCGGGATGAGGTGCAAAAACTGATTATTGACGCGAGGGAACTCCGACGGGCCCTGTCGCCGAGCGCGCGAGGAGCGCCGTGGTCGACCCACAGCTGGGTGCAGGAAACCCTGGCGACGCATCACAGGAGGGAGCTCGCGACAGCGGGTCGCTCTTAGTAGATACCGCTCGCGAGGAACTTGTTGGCAATATGTCGAGTTCTTGGTGCACGCCGTGTTTTGTAGATGCAGCGAAACCCTATTCAAGGACCTCACCCGCTGCATGTGGGAATTCGATCACGACCAGGTCTCCGTCCTGGACAGTCCCCTGCCAGATCTGTATAAGGACTTTTGCGAGAGGTGTGCTTCCCCTGGTTGCGGGGTGAACAGAAGCGACGTCTTCGCGCGCAGTCTAGTTCGCAGGGTTCGGGTCAACCTGGCGCGGTTGACGTGTCAAGACCCGGGAAGCCAGCGTCACCATCAGCGCAGGAGACATGAACGTTTCCCTCCCTCGCTACTCCTTGTCCCGTCCTCGGAGGGCCGGGTGGGGGACTGAGCTGTTGCACGGATGTTCTTAGCAATGCCCGAAGGAGGAGGAGGAGGAGGAGGAGGAGGAGGAGGAGGAGGAGGAGGAGGAGGAGGGGAGGAGGAGGACGAGGAGGAGGAGGAGGAGGAGGGACGAGGAGGAGGAGGAGGAGGAGGAGGAGGAGGAGGAGGAGGAGGGAGGAGGAGGACGAGAAGAGAGGAGGAGGGAGGAGGAGGAGGAGGAGGAGGAGGAGGAGGAGGAGGAGGAGGAGGAGGAGGAGGAGGAGGAGGAGGAGGAGGAGGAGGAGGGGGAGGATAATAATACAGTATGAGTCATCCGAATGGATAATACAGTATGAGTCATTCGAAGAACGAGTACTGACAAGTGTATTGATGGTGCGAAGAGTAAGAATTTTCGAGAGGAAAAAGGGGCCGGGGTGAGTGTTCCCAGACGGGGAGGATGACAGGCATTCCCAGAGGGTCCAGAAAGGGGCGCGGCGGGGAAGCGACGGGCGCGGGGGGAGGCACCGCGGGCACAGTCGGGCCTGCAGCTCCTCGGCGAGATGCAGCCGGCCATGAACTGGAACTATGTGCTCCGGGACCTCCCGGGCCGCCGTCCTTCATGCCACGCTTGTGCAAGCGGCAGGTGGGCGGGACATGTAATTTTGGAACCAGCTGGGGGTCTTAGGAGGCCCAGCACCGGTTCGGGCCAGCAGGAAGGAGGGATGGGGGCGGGTTCGAGGTTCTGGGTGCGAGAAGGCTTTCTTTTGCTCTTCGGATGGGCCCTGGTAGGTTGAGCAGTCTTGCCCTGGTCCCCCCCTTCTTGGCCGATTTTCCTTGGGTCCTTCGAATTCAGACCCCCAGGCCCCCGGCCGCCTCCAGCTCGGCGCCGGCGAAGTCCGCGCGGAGCGAGTCCACGGTCTCCGTATGGACCTGTCCGTCTGGATTTGGCCTCTCCTGGTCGGAGTCCGAGTCCGTGCCGAGCAAGTCCGCTGCGGAGTGCTCTGTCTCCGCCTGGGCTTCCACCGTCTGGGCTTTCAGGAGGGGATTATCCCGGCAAAGCAACCTAACAGCGATGTGTAGGAGAATATCTGGAAGCATTCCCCTTAAGATTCAGATGAGAATCCAGTTGTAGAATTCTGCAGTTCTCGCAGTCGTAGTCGCATTCGCGATGACAGTCGCAGTGGCAACGGCAGTCGCAGTCACAGCTTCAGCCTCAGCCTGCCTCAGCCTCAGCCTCAGCCTGCCTCAGCCTCAGCCTGCCTGCCTCAGCCTCAGCCTGCTTCAGCCTCAGCATCAGTCTGCCTTCAGCCTCGGCCTCAGCCTCAGCCTGCCTCAGCCTCAGCCCGCATCAGCCTCAGCCTCAGCCTCAGCCCGCCTCAGCATCAGCCTGCCTCAGCCTCAGCCTCAGCCTGCCTCTGCCTCAGCCTCAGCCTGCTTCAGCCTCAGCCTCAGTCTGCCGTCAGCCTCGGCCTCAGCCTCAGCCTGCCTCAGCCTCAGCCTGCATCAGCCTCAGCCTCAGCCTCAGCCTGCCTCAGCATCAGCCTGCCTCAGCCTCAGCCTCAGCCTGCCTCAGCCTCAGCCTCAGCCTCAGCCTTCAGCCTCAGCCTCAGCCTCGGCCTCAGCCGCCTGCCTCAGCCTCTCGGCCTCAGCCTCAGCCTGCCTCAGCCTCAGCCTCAGCATCAGCCTCAGCCTCAGCCTCAGCCTGCCTCAGCAGCCTCAGCCTGCCTCAGCCTCAGCCTCAGCCTCAGCCTGCCTCAGCCTCAGCCTCAGCCTCAGCCTCAGCCTCAGCCTCAGCCTCAGCCTCCTCGGCCCTCAGCCTCAGCCTCAGCATCAGCCTGCCTCAGCATTCAAAACGTGGCCCGGGAATGGAGTTCTGGGAACTCGAAGAACACGAAGTGGCCTACAGTTGGCTCGGGGCATTCAAAGTCATGCCCAGGACTGGAGCTCTGGGAGCTCGAAGACCACGAAGTGGCCTACAATTGGCTCTGGGCATTGAAAATGTGGCCGGTCGGGGCAGCCGGCCGGGGCAGCCGGCCGGGGCAGCCGGCCGCCCTCCCCTCCTCCTCCTCCTCCTCCTCCTGGTCGTCCTCCCCCTCCCCTCCTCCTCCTCCTCCTCCTGGTCGTCCTCCTCCTGCTCGTCCTCCTCCTCCTGCTCGTCCTCCTCCTCCTCCTCCTCCTGCTCGTCTTCCTTCTCCTGCTCCTCCTCCTCCTCCTCCTCCTCCTCCTCCACGTGCTCGTCCTCGCCCTTCTTGTCTTGCTCCTCCTCCTCCTCCTCCTACAGTTGGCTCCGGGCATACAAAATGTGGCCCGGGAGTGGAGTTCTGGGAATTCGAAGAGCACGTAGTGGCCTACAGTTGGCTCCGGGCATTGAAAATGTGGCCCGGGAATGGAGTTCTGGGAACTCGAAGAGCACGTAGTGGCCTACAGTTGGCTCCGGGCATTGAAAATGTGGCCCGGGAATGGAGTTCTGGGAACTCGAAGAGCACGTAGTGGCCTACAGTTGGCTCTGGACATTGAAAATGTGGCCCGGGAAGAAGAGCACGAAGTGGCGTACAGTTGGCTCCGGGCATTCAAAATGTGGCCCGGGAATACAGTTCTGGGAACTCGAAGAGCACGTAGTGGCTTACAGTTGGCTCCGGACATTGAAAATGTGGCCCGGGAATGGAGTTCTGGGAACTCGAAGAGCACGAAGTGGCCTACAGTTGGCTCCGGGCATTCAAAATGTGGCCCGGGAATAGAGTGCTGGGAACTCGAAGAGCACGAAGTGGCCTACAGTTGGCTCCGGACATTGAAAATGTGGCCCGGGAGTGGAGTTTTGGGAAGTCGAAGAGCATGAAGTGGCGTACAGTTGGCTCCGGACATTCAAAATGTGGCCCGGGAATGGAGTTTTGGGATCTCGAAGAGCAGTTGGCTCCGGGCATGCAAAATGTGGCACAGGAATGGAGTTTTGGGAACTCGAAGAGCACGAAGTGGCTTACAGTTGGTTCCGGACATTGAAAATGTGGCCCGGGAATGGAGTTCTGGGAACTCGAAGAGCACGTAGTGGCCTACAGTTGGCTCCGGACATTGAAAATGTGGCCCGGGAATAGAGTTCTGGGAACTCGAAGAGCACGAAGTGGCTTACAGTTGGCTCCGGGCATTCAGAATGTGGCCCGGGAATGGAGTTTTGGGAACTCGAAGACCACGAAGTGGCCTACAGGTGGTTCCGGGCATTCAAAATGCGGCTCGGGAATGGAGTTCTGGGAACTCGAAGAGCACGAAGTGGCTTACAGTTGGCTCCGGGCATTCAAAATGTGGCCCAGGAGTGGAGTTCTGGGAACTCGAAGAGCACGAAGTGGCCTACAGTTGGCTCCGGACATTGAAAATGTGGCCCGGGAATGGAGTTCTGGGAACTCGAAGAGCACGAAGTGGCCTACAGTTGGCTCCGGGCATTCAAAATGTGGCCCGGGAATAAAGTTCTTGGAACTCGAAGAGCACGTAGTGGCTTACAGTTGGCTCCGGGCATTCAAAATGTGGCCCGGGAATGGAGTTCTGGGAACTCGAAGACCACGAAGTGGCTTACAGTTGGCTCCGGGCGTTCAAAATGTGGCCCGGGAATGGAGTTCTGGGAACTCGAAGAGCACGAAGTGGCCTACAGTTGGTTCCGGGCATTCAAAATGTGCCCCGGGAATGGAGTTCTGGGAACTCGAAGAGCACGTAGTGGCCTACAGTTGGTTCCGGGCATTCAAAATGTGGCCCGGGAATGGAGTTCTGGGAACTCGAAGAGCACGAAATGGCTTACAGTTGGCTCCGGACATTGAAAATGTGGCCCGGGAATGGAGTTCTGGGAATTCGAAGAGCATGTAGTGGCCTACAGTTGGCTCCGGGCATTCAAAATGTGGCCCGGGGATAGAGTTCTGGGAACTCGAAGAGCACGTAGTGGCCTACAGTTGGCTCCGGGCTTTCAGAATGTGGCCCGGGAGTGGAGTTCTGGGAACTCGAAGACCACGAAGTGTGTAACTGTTTGTTTAAAACGACTTCCACGGATTCTCCCAGGATCCTGCCCGGACCCCCCTGGGGAGTCATGATGCTTTTTTTTGAGACCATTAGACACCTATCAGTCTTCGCTGTTAGGTAAAATTATTCCGGCAAAGCAACCTAACAGCGATGTGTAGAAGCATATCTGGAAGCATTCCCCTTAAGATTTAGGAGAGAATCCAGTTGTAGAATTCTGCTGTTCTCGCAGTCTCAGTCGCAGCCTCAGCCTGCCTCGGCTTGCCTCGGCCTCAGCCTCAGCCTGCCTCGGCCTCAGCTTCAGCCTCAGCCTCAGCCTCAGCCTCAGCCTGCCTCAGCCTCAGCCTGCATCAGCCTCAGCCTCAGCCTGCCTCAGCCGCAGCTTGCCTCAGCCTCAGCCACAGCCTCAGCCTCAGCCTCAGCCTGCCTCAACTTCAGCCTCAGCCTCAGCCTGCCTGGGCTTGCCTCGCCTCAGCCTCAGCCTGCCTCGGCTCAGCCTCAGCCTCAGCCTCAGCCTCAGCAGCCTGCAGCCTCAGCCTGCATCAGCCTCAGCCTCAGCCTGCCCAGCCGCAGCTTGCCTCAGCCTCAGCCTCAGCCTCAGCCTCAGCCTCAGCTTCAGCTCAGCCTGCCTCAGCCTCGCTTGCCTCAGCCTCAGCCTCAGCCTGCCTCGGCCTCAGCCTCAGCCTCAGCCTGCCTCAGCCTCAGCGTCAGCCTCTCAGTCTCAGCCTGCATCAGCCTCAGCCTCAGCCTGCCTTAGCCTCAGCCTCAGCCTCAGCCTCAGCCGCAACTTGCCTCAGCCTCAGCCACAGCCTCAGCCTCAGCCTCAGCCTGCCTCAGCTTCAGCCTCAGCCTCAGCCTGCCTGGGCTTGCCTGGGCCTCAGCCTCAGCCTGCCTCGGCCTCAGCCTCAGCCTCAGCCTGCCTCAGCCTCAGCCTGCATCAGCCTCAGCCTCAGCCTGCCTCAGCCGCAGCTTGCCTCAGCCTCAGCCACAGCCTCAGCCTCAGCCTCAGCCTGCCTCAGCTTCAGCCTCAGCCTCAGCCTGCCTCGGCTTGCCTCAGCCTCAGCCTCAGCCTGCCTCGGCCTCAGCCTCAGCCTCAGCCTGCCTCAGCCTCAGCGTCAGCCTCTCAGCCTCAGCCTGCATCAGCCTCAGCCTCAGCCTCAGCCTGCCTCAGGCTCAGTCTCAGCCTGCCTCAGCCTCAGCCTGCCTCAGCCTCAGCCTCACAGTTGGCTCCGGGCAATCAAAATGTAGCCTGGGAGTGGTGTTCTGGGAACACGAAGAACACGAAGTGGCGTACAGTTGGCTCCGGGCATTCAAAATGTGGCCCGGGAATGGTGTTCTGGGAGCACGAAGAACACGAGGTGGCCTACAGTTGGCTCCGGGCATGCAAAATATGGCCCGGGAATTGTGGTCTGGGAACACGAAGAACACGAAGTGGCCTACAGCTGGCTCCGGGCATTCAAAATGTGGCCCGGGAATGGTGTTCTGGGAATTCGAAGACCACGAAGTGGCCTATAGTTGGCTCCGGGCATTCAAAATCATGCCCAGGAATGGAGTTTTGGGACCTCGAAGACCACGAAGTGTGTAACTGTTTGCTTAAAACGACTTCCGCGGCTTCTCCCCGGATCCTGCCCGGACCCCCCTGGGGAGTCATGATGCTTTTTTTTGACCCCACTAGAAACCTATCAGTCTTCGCTGTTAGGTAAAAACACTCAGACACAACTGATCGTCGACTCCCGAGAAAATATGGGAAAAGATGGAAAGTGGGGGGGAAGAGAAACACCCAGGAAATATGGGGAACTCTGGGGACTCCTGCTATCTGTGTGTATGCATCTGCGTGTCCCAGGGCCCCCTTCAGTCTTGCAGCTCCCTTCGCACAGGAGTCGCCCTCCGGCCTGTCCTGCCGTGGCGGCGAGGGGCGCTCCACGAGGCCCTGGACGGCCGAGAGCCGAGGCGCCGACGAGGCCGAGAGCGCCCCCGGCACTGCGACCCTCGACGCTGGGCCTCTCCCGGCCAGCTCGGCACGCGCAGGCCTCCCTCCGGCTGCCATCCTCCTCCTCCTCCTCCTCCTCCTCCTGCTCCTCCTCCTCCTCCTCCTCCTGCTCCTCCTCCTCCTCCTGCTCCTCCTGCTGCTCCTCCTCCTCCTCCTCCTCCTCCTCCTCCTCCTCCCCTCTCCCCTGCGGGGGGGCCCGGGGGCCTCCCGCGTGCAGGAGCCCATGGGCTCCTTGAGGGGGAACTCCCGCGCTCGCGCCCTCCTGGAGATCCGACGTGGCGAGGAGCCCCTGGGATCCTGGCGACCCAAGTTTTTCCGAGCAGGGCGTTCTCGCCTTTCTTCGGGCCCCGGGAGCCTCACAGATCGCTCTGGCTCGGAAAATGACGCAGGAAGATTTGGTGGTCTCCAAACCAGGTGGTGAGACACCCGGCGGTGACCCCGATTCCCCAAAAAACAATTCTGGGTCACCACCGGGTTTGGGGACACGCGGTCGCCACGAAGTTTTGCATTTCCTGGGCCAGCCAGCGCTCGAAAGCCATTACCCAAATCGCCCAAAACTCACCACCGGGTGTTCTCACCACCACGTTTGGGCTCTCTGCATCGCTTCTCGAGCCCGAGCCATCTGTGAGGGCCCCAGGGCCCGACGGAGGAGGGAGGAGGGAGGAGGGAGACTGATAATGAGAATGACCATGTGACAGAGTCAACCGTGTGCCTACCACGTGAAACACTGAGGCACCAAGATACGTTACACATGCCCGCGAGTGCGCTTCTCTGCTGCACGTAAAACCTTGGGAACGAGACCTCTGGCGATACGACTAAGGTACAGGCCTCGCGTGGGGGTGACCTTACCGCCCGTCGCGGCAAAAGCTGCGGCGCCAGGGTCTCAGGGTCATGGCGCCAACCTCGCAGAGGCGGATTTCGTTCGGAAAACGACAGGAAGGGCCCGGAGTGTCCCAGATCATTTCGCTTCGGATTTCGGGGTGAATTTCGTGCGGATTTTTGCTGCCAGGAGTGAAGACTGACAAAAACCCACGCGAAATTCACTTCGTCTTTCACTCGCCGATTCGGGGTTGTGCACTGGCAGAAGTCCGTGCGAAACTCCGCTGCAGCATGCCTGCAAGGTCGGTGCAGTGATCAGGGCTCCTGCCGCTGCGAGGACGAGAGCCGACGGTCGTTCGCAGGCTTCCTGAAGAGCCCCTTCGGCTCCGAGCAGACCAAGGCCTTCTACAGCGCGGTGAGCCCCGCCGCCGGCCCGCCGGAGGGAGCGCGGGACGGCGAGGACGCAGGTGCCTTCGGAGGCTGCCTCGTTCGGGGTCGTGCGGCGTGGTTTTTGGAGGGGCCTAGAATCGAGAAGCCTGAGATCCTGGCGTTACAATTCTTTCACATCGGGCGTTTTCGTTCAGTTTGGGGCCCCGGGGCCCTCACGGATCGGTCCGGGTCGAAACACTACGCAGAAAGATGGGGTCCGGGGTGGCTCAAGATTGCGGCCTCTGGGGGCCGTGGTTGCCACAGCATTGCACCCTTGGGAAGGCCCCAGGGCTTAGGGCTCAAGCCTCTTTGAGCCCCTGCTTCGCCTGGTCTGCCCCAGGCGAGGCTGCATCACGATATCCGCTGTCCCGATTGCTATCTTCTAGCTCATTCGAGCCTATCGTGATGCCGCCCTGTCAGGTGAGCTTGCACCACGGGGTCACGGGCGAGGCGATCCAGGGATCGGCGTTCTGCGCGGCGCACGGTGTTGCGCATGGCGTTGCACGCGACGATGGCGTGGCGACGGCGGTCGGCGACACCGGCTTGACGGAGGCCCCAAGAGGCGGCCTAGAGGCCTCCAAGTGGCTCCCAAGAGACCCCCAAGAGGTCCCAAGAGGCTCCCCGAGGTACCTAAGAGGGCCCTCGGGACTGCCAGGAGGCCCCCAAAACGACCGAAGATGCCCACGAGCTCGCCATTGTCCTCCCTCCTCTCCTTCTCCTCCTCTTGATCGTCATCCGCCTATTTTATATCCCCCTCCTCCCTCCACCTCCCGCACATCCTCGTACTCCTCCCTGCTCCCTCCTCCCCCTTCCCCAGATCCTTCTCCCTCCTCCCTCCTCCGTCCTCTCATTCCCCCACCTCCTCTCCTCCTTCGATTCCTCCTCCATCCTCCCCTCTTGTGGTATGACGGCGTCCCCCGTCCTTTGTTTCTCTTTGTGCTTCCACACTCCCTTGATCAAAGCAACTCCTCGGAGCATCGTTGCTGGAAAGCTGACTGACAAATCCGGATTGTCGGTACTCTTCGCTAGAGTGGCTCCTAAGGATGGGCTGGTGGGGATTCGCGAAGCGCCAACAATTCTGGTCACAACGTACCCTGGGAGAGGCCCAGGGAGTAGCGGTATCTGTGCCTTTTCGTTGCCCTAGGGGGTTCGGTAGCAAATCATGGGGGCTTTGTATACCCTCGCATTCCCGTCAGAGCACGAGCGCCGATTAGCGTCTGGTAGTCGATGAGTTAGCGACGATTTAGCGTCGATTAGCGTCGACTAGCTTCGGGCAGCGTCGATTTAGTGCGATTAGTGTCGATTAGAGTCGATTCGTACGAGCCGAGAAGATGGTATGGGAGGCTCCCGCGAGTTGCCACCGAAGAGGGGAGGGGGAGGGGAAGGCGAAGGGGCGATGGACTGCCGCGCTGGTGCTGCTGCACTCTCCCGCTCGGGCTCCAGGGCTCCAGGCGCGGATTTTCACGATGTTGCAATTTTTTAGCTACGTCCGATCTCAGGGTATGGATAATTAGGGGTGCGGGTTGTCGGACCCTGGGGTAGGCTCCCGTTCGAGCGGGGACCCCCATCCGACAGCACGCACCCCTGGCCCCCGCGGTCCCCCCTATGGGTATCCCTGAGATCGGACGTAGCGAAAAAATGCAACATGGTGAAAATCCGCCCCTGGAGCCCAGCCCATCTTTCTGCGTCATTTTCCGAGCTGGATCGATCTGTGAGGGCCCCGGGGCCCGAAAAGAGGCGAAAACGCCCGGCTCGAAAACATCGAGTCGCCAGGATCTCCGGGAGGGGTGCGTGCTGCTCGTTCGTCCTTCCTGCGCGCGACGAGCGTGGCCATCCCAGCGCATGCCGCCCGCGCCGTGCCCGGCTCCCAGACCCCCGACGTCATGATTTTTTCACGACGTCGACCCCCCGAGGTCTCGACCCATTCCCCGGGACCGGTTTTTCGTCCTGAGTCGTTTTTTGACGGTCCCGAGGGCCGGTAAGGGCCCCCAAAGGCAAAAAATAAGGCAAAACCTCCCGTCGTGATTTTTTCACGACGCGAGGGGGTCTGGGCTCGGCGCCAGAGAGGTCAACGACGGTACGCAGTGGCGCCAGCCGGAGGGGCCTCAGGCCCGCGGCGCCGCTCCGGGCCGGCGGGGAGGGCGAGCCAGAGAGAGCACTCGCGCCGCGCCCGGCGGCTCCGTGCCCCCCTTCGGCTCCGTCCTCTGTCTCGGGCCCGGAGGAGGAGGAGGAGGAGGAGGGAGGAGGAGGAGGAGGAGGAGGAGGAGGAGGAGGAGGGGGGGGGGAGGAGGATGGAGGAGGAAGGGGGGGATTGGGAAAGGGGGGGTACGAAATTTGCTGCATGCAGCCGGTTTCGGCGTCACCGAGGGCCCATTCCTCGATATATATATATATATATATATATATATATATATATATATATATATATATATATATATATATATATATATTATATATATATAGCCGCCTCCCGGCGCCGGGAGGCGCCAGGGAAGTCGGCTACGTGAGCTGATTCTCAACCCCCCCCTTTGCTATCCCCGCCCGGCTCGATTGTTGGGTATAGCCAGGACCCCAGGTAAGAGCACCCGGTCTGTAGTAGGGCCCCGGAGCCCCTAAATGGGCCAGAATCAATACACCAGGTTTGCCGTGGCTGGTGTTTTTTCGGGTGACGGCAGTTCTGGTTGGTGGAACGGGGCGGGGGGGGAGGGCTCCCCAGTACACATTACTAAACCAGGTCCCACTAAACCCAGTTCTGCCAACGCCCGACTTTGATGGGCCTGTTTGCCCCCATCACCACCATAAGTTGGAGGGGGAGGGGGTCCTCGTCCTCCTCCTCCTCCTCCTCCTCCTCTTCGTCCTCCTCCTCGTCCTCCTCCTTCCCCTCTCCAACTTATGGTGGTGGTGGTGGAGACCAGGCCCATCGTCCTTGGCGGGGGGACCATACGAGAGGGTAGGGAAACGAAGAATGACATAAACATAGACACTCGGAGGTCCGCGCGGACCTCCGAATTTTTACGTTTCTGTCATTCTTCGTTCCCTTGAGACGAGAGGGGGTTTGATGTCTGAGTGCCGCAGGGGTCGATGCCACTGTTCGTCAGAGGGCCTGGCCTCCTCCTCCTCGTAGTATCCTCCTCCTCGTAGTACCCCTCCTCCTCCTCCTCCTCCTCCTCCTCCTCCTCTTCTCGTCCTTCCCCCCCCTCCTCCTCCTCCTCCTCCTCCTCCTCCTCCTCCTCCTCTTCTCGTCCTCCTCCTCCTCCTCCTCCTCCTCCTCCTCCCCTTCCTCCTCCTCCTCTCCCTCATTCTCCTCCTCCTGCTCCTGGCGCCGTGTGCCTACCTGTGGCGCTACGGCCTGGCGGTTGCAGGGTTCTGAGGGTCGCGTTGCGACTCCGCGGCCCGAGGGCGCTAGGGTTCTTGCGGGGTCGTCGTGCGGGCCCGCTAGCGCGTCGCGCCCTCGTCGCCACCGCATCCTCCTCGCCTTATTATTCTTCATCTCCTCGTCCTTCTCCTGCTTATCCTCCTCCTCATTATCCTCCTGCACGGGCTCGTCGGGACAGCGTGCGTTTTCGGCCATGGCAAGGGGGCACGAGGGGTGCATGGTTGCCCTCGGCGACAGAGTCCCACTCCGCGATGATCAAGCAGCCGAGCAATCATTTTACTTCGGGTCGGCACCCTGTCGTTGGCCCAGGTAGGGCTTCTCGTCCATTGCCTGGTGGCAGACAGGCCCCCTCCGAGGGATGCCGAGACCGTGTCTTCGTGACTTGCGAGCCTTTCTCTCTCAGGGCTGTTCTAAGCTAGCCTCCGTAGCCTCCTGCTCCTCTCTCTGCCCACCTGCGCCGTCCTCGTCTTCATCTTCATCTTCATCGTCATCTGCATCTCCATCTCCATCGTCATCAGTATGTTCATCTTCGTCTTCTTCATCTTCACCTCCACATTCTTCATGCTTTCATCTTCTGCTCCATCCCCATCTTCATCGCCATCAGCATCATCATCCCCATCTCCATTTTCATCTTCGTCTTCATATCATTATTATTCTTCTTTTCAGCCCCCATCGTCATTTCCATCTGCGTCTTCATCATCATCATCGTCATCGTCATCATCATCATCATCATCATCATCATCATCATCATCATCATCATCATCATCATCATCATCATCATCATCATCATCACCAACATCATAACCGTTATCCCCAACATCATCAGCATCACCATCAGCAGCATCGGCATCAGCATCACCATCATCATCAGCATCATCATCCTCGTCCGCATCCACATCCTCATCATGGCTATCATTATCGTCACCATCCTCATGCTGATCCCCATCCTCATCATCATCAACATCATCATCGTGATCACCCGCATCATCACCACCATCATCATCCGCATCCTCGTTCGCATCATGCTCATTCCCACATTCATCCTTATCCTCATCCTCATCCTCGTCCTCGCCCTCTTCCTTATCCTCATCATCATCACCCCCATCATCTCCATCATCCTCATCATCATCCCCATTCTTTGCCTTATCCTCATCCCCATCCTCATCCGCATCCTCATCATCATCCTCCTCCTCCTCATCATCATAACCACAATCATCATGATCACCACCATCATCACCACCTTCGTCATCATCGTCACCATCATCCTCATCCTTGTTCTCATCCTCGCCCTCATCATCATTACCACCACCATCGTCATCATCATCCTCATCCGCATCCTCATCTTCATCATCATCCTCATCATCACAACCATCATCACCTCCGCCACCACCATCATCATCATTATCGTAGTCGTCATCATCATCATCATCATCTTTCTCTTCACATTTATCTTCATCTCCATCTTTCTCATTGTCACCAGCATCATCTACGTATTCGTCGCAATCCTCATCATCTTCATCTTCATCTCTATGTCCGCCTCTTCTTTCATCTTCTTCTACTCTTTATCTTTCTCCTTGCCCTCATCCTCGTTTTCATCCTCACCCCCCTCATCCTCAGCACCACCAGCTCCACCATAATTATCATCCTCGTCATCCCCATCCTCATTCTCACTCTCTTCGTCATCGTCATCGTCATCATCGTCCACATCATCAGCATCATCATCATTATCATCGTCCCCATCACCATCACGATCATCACCACATCATCATCACCATCGTCATCGTCATCTTTATTTTCATCTTCATCTCCATCTTTGCCTTCATCTTCCTCCTCATCAGAATCATCATCATCTTCATCTTCATCGCCATCTCCGTCTTCCTCATCATCGTCATCATGAGCATCATCATCGTCTTCAGCTTTATCGTAATCCTCATCATCTTCATTTTCATCTCCATCTCATCCTTCTCCTTCATTTTCATCTCCTCCCCTTCGTCCTCGTCCTCATCATCATCCTCATCCTCATCCTAATCCTTATCATCCACATCACCGCAGTCGTCATTATCATTCTCATCATCATCATCATCATCACCATCATGATCATCAGCATCATTACCATCATCCTCACCAACATCCTCATCCACATCATCATTATCATCGTCCTCATTATCCACATCATCATCAACACGACCATCATCAGTATCATCATCATCATCATCATCATCATCATCATCATCATCATTATCATTAACATCATCATCATCATCACCACCATCATCATCGTCACCACCATCATCATCATCATCATCATCATCACCATAATCATCATCATCCGTATTCTCATCTTCATCTTCCTCATCACTATCATCTTCATTTTCATCGTCATCATTATCATCCTCATGTTCATCTCCATCTCCTCCTCCTCCGCCGTTATCCTCCTCTCCTTCATCATCATTTTCATCTTCATCTCCTTCATCTTCGTGAGCTGTCGGTCATTTCCTCCTCCTCCGCCTCCTCCTCCTCCTCCGCCTCCTCCTCCATCTTCTCCTCCTCCTCCTCCTCCGTCTCTTCCTCTCCGCCTGCCCCTCCCTGCGCCCGCCCGCCGATCATCCTCATCACCGGTCACAGCCCCCCGCACCGATCATCCTCATCCTCATCATCACATTCATCATCATCATCATCCTCGGGTGCACCATCATCATCCTCGAGTGCACCATCACAGTCATCACATTCATCCTCGAGTGCACCATCATTATCCTCATCATCATCCTCATCATCACCACCACCACCATCCTCGAGGGCACCATCTTCATCCTCATCATCACCACCACCTTCATCATCATCATCAACATCATTATCATCATCACCTCCACCACCGTCCTCATCCTCATCCTCATCCTCATCCGCATCCGCATCCTCATCCTGATCATCTTTCTCCTCCACCATCATCCGCATCCGCAGCCGCATCCTCATCTTCATCATGATCATCATCATCCAAATAATCATTATTTTTAATACCACCATAATCGTCATCCTCATCCTCATCCTCATCATCACCACTATTATCATCACCATCATCATCCCCATGCTCATCCTCATCCTCATCCGCATCCTCCCCCTCCTAATCATCATTTTCCTAGCCCTCATCTTCATCCAATCTCATCCTCATCATCGTCGTCATAATCATCATCATCATCATCATCATCATCATCATCACCACCGTCATTCTGCGTCATCACCACTCACCGCCATCATCAACAGCATCATCATCATCATCATCATCACCATCATCATCACCACCATCATTAGCATCACCACCATCATCATCATCATCATCATCATCATCATCATCATCATCACTATTATCACCATCACCACCATCATCATCACCACCGCCATCATCGTCATCAGCATCATAATCATCATCAGTATTATCGTCATCGTCGTCATTTTCGCTGCAGGACACGCACGCCGTCACATCTACGCCATCGCCATACATGTTCGCGACTATCGCTGACCAGATAGAGTGGGTTGACTCGGTAGCTCCGGCGCCTACGCACGCACCTTCGCCTTCATCTTCACGTTCACCAACAATGAGTACAGCTACATGGAGCACGTCTCCCACTAACACTTACCGATATGCTAGCAGTGGGCGCGGCCACGCGCGGAGCGGGACAAACTTCGTTGCCCTCTTCTCGTCTCTTGTCTGCTTGCCCTATTATCGTCTTTTTCTATATGGTCGATCATCATCATCACCATCATCATCATCATCATCACCATCATCATCCTCGTGATCATCGTTGATTACCATCACCATCGTCATCATCGTCATAATCATCACTATCATCATCACCATCATCATCACCACCATCATCATCACCATCATCATCATCAGCATCGTCATCTTCATCATCATCATCATCATCATCATCATCATCATCAGCATCATCATCATCATCAGCATCATCATCATCAGCTTCATCCTCGTCGTCGTCATCATCATCATCATCATCATCACCATCGTCATGTTCATCATCATCCCCGCCTCCGCCTCCTCCGCCTCCTCCGCCTCCTCCGCCTGCTCCTCCGCCTCCTCGGCCTCCTCCGCCTCCTCGGCCTCCTCCGCCTCCTCCGCCTCCTCCGCCTCCTCCTCCGCCTCCTCGGCCTCCTCCGCCTCCTCCGCCTGCTCCTCCTCGTCCTCGTCCTCCTCCGCCCCTCTCCGCCTGCCCCTCCCTGCGCCCGCGCGCAGCTCCCGCCGCGGCCCCGCCTCGCGCCGCCCGCCGCGCCTGCCCGGGGGCGGGGCCACTGCTGGCCCGCCGCGCCCGCTCGGCCGCAGGGGCCCCCCCGCACGGCCCAGCTCTCCCAGCGCCTCGAGCAGCTCGGGACGAGGGTGTCTCTCGGGGGAATATTCAAAAATAGTCAAGAAATACGCTGGGGACATTTTTTTAACCATTTTTGAGCATTTTTGGGGTATTTTTTGAATATTTTTTGAGCGAGGAGGGGGCTCCTCCTCCTCCTCCTCCTCCTCCTCCTCCTCCTCCTCCTCCTTGTCCTCCTCGCGGGGGTGGACAGACCTCCTACCCTGACACGTCGATTCAGGAGTTGGCCGTCGTCGTTTCGCGAGAGGGCGTCGCGGCCGCTATTTTGCGGGTCCAGGCCCGTCGGTTTCGGTCCCATGCCGTTTTCACTAAGGGGAGGTCTACTAAAGGGAGGTGTGTCCACCGCCGATTGTCGCTCGAGAAACTCGAGACGAAGGTTTTTCGCTATTTTCGGCCTCGGGGGTCCCTCGCCGGGCCCCAGGACCGCCAGAGAGCGACTCGGGATGAGGAGTCGGCCCCAGGGAAGAGGGCCCGGAACTCCAGGGACCCCGTCTTGAGAAGCTCAAGACGTCGGATGTCGTACGGCCCGCTGCGGCGCTGTCGGCGTCGTTGCCGCCGTCGCGGGGCGCTGTGGTCGCTCGCCTTGTAGAGCTCAACGCCTTCAAAAGGGCTCGGGAGCTCCCGAAGCGCCGTGCAGCTCACGTCCTCGGAAGGAGCCCCAGGCAACGGCTGGGCGCCATGCCGCGCACTCGAAGGGGCTCAAGAGCGCCCAGGGCGCCCTGCACAGAGCGCCCTGTGCGCCCTGTCTCAGCGTGGGCCGTGCCCCGGCGCTCCCGACCTCAGCTCCGGGCGATGCAGCTATTCACAGCCGGCGCAGTTGCCCGCTCTTTCGCGTTCGCCCGCTTTCCCGCCCCGGTGCCCTCACAGCTCGATCCGGCTCGAAGAGATGCGCAGATGGGGGGGGAGGAGGAGGAGGAGGAGGAGGAGGAGGAGGAGGAGGAGGAGGAGGAGGAGGAGGAGGAGGAGGAGGAGGAGGAGGAGGAACCCAGGGCTCTGGGCGTGTTTTTTTCCGATGTTTTTTCCCAGAAAGGGCTCCGGCCCAGGGTATTCTTTCAGTATGTTGATAACCACCGGTTGGAGGCCGGCGGATGTCCGGTCGATAAAAAACAAGGTAGAGTCAAATTCGGCGTGGAACAAATACGTTTCGCGCGTGCCCGCTCGAGGAAAGTGCGCCTCTCATCTCGGATCCTCGATAAATATCGGGGTCTTCAGACACCCGTTTTCCCTGGTAAAAAAGGTGCGGGCCATTTTTAGCAGAATCTTCAAGAAAAGCCAGAAGTCTGCAGCTCCGACCGGGACACAAAAATGTGAATCTGCTGACCTTTTACGTGCGCGCTCGAGGATGGCGCGTCCTGCGCGCAGAAATTCTGGGGATGTCTCGAGCGAAACGCTCGTTTTGCAAAATTCTTCACGCTTCGTGTATCCCCATCAGCCCCGCGGCTTATTACAGTGTCTTGCTGTCCGTCTTGGCCTCGCTTCCAGTTGCGGTTCGGCTGGAGCTTGGCGCCGCAAGGGCGACTTCTCCCCCCCGTTCCGTTGCCGCCTCGTTGCCGCGCCTTTTGCTTCCCCACCAGCCGGGCTGTCTGGGCCGGTCACCAGCAGACGCTGAAATGCGTCCCAATGAGGGGCATTTTGTCCCTGGCATGTGCATGTGCCGCTGCGTGTGTTGTCCGCTGGAATCCGCGGCAATCTCGCGCCAATTTTTCTACGTACCGCGCCCCGGACGTTGTGCTCGCTCCCTGTCTCTCGCCTTGGAGCCGCGAGCCCAAAAGTATCCCCATCAGCTGGGTCTTCCCCGTGGTACTCTCGCCCGCCTGTCGCCATCTTGGTGTGCTGACTTCGAACTCGTGGCCCTGTTCAGGGCTCGTGGTGGGTCAACCTGGCGCCACTTCACGCACTGGTCCGTGGTGACCCGCGCCATTTTGGCTGCGTGGCAGCTTTGCTGCTTCCCGCACTCGTGCGTTCTGCTGCCTCAGGACTATGCGGCTACGGCCACCCTGGGTTTCGCAGCCTGCCAACGCTCTCGCCTCGTCTCGGCTTTAATTCTTTGACCAACGGTCCTTCGGGCCACCCTGGTACTCACACGGTTGTCCGGGGTTGCGTCCTTGCATTAATTTCGGCGTCTGGCCCGGGTCGTCGTGTGTCCCGAGTCCCTGGTGTTCCCGACGCTTTGCATGCTTGCACGCTGGCAGTACGACTCGGTTTCAGCTGCCCCCCCACTCGCCGGTCCGCCGCTGAGCTGCTGCGTGAGGTCCCAGTTCGCCGCTGTAGGTGTGGCCACCCTCCGTCGCTTTAGGTTAATTCGTCGCTGCGTGCCCCGCTTTGACTGGACTCGCCGCCGGCGCGCTCGCCCGCGGCCGCTGACTAAAAAATATCCCCGCCAGCGTCGAATGTGCTCACGTGCGGCAGCGATACCTGAGTCGCAGTGGCGGCGCGGGCAATGGACGCCAGGTGGCGAAAGGCCACGCTGGCAGCCGCGCTCCCAGGAAGGGCAAGAAGCAGTGGAAGGTCGTCAGCCCTAGCTCTGCGGGCGCGCCCGCCCTCGTTGCTCCCTAGTCGCAGCCCGCCGCACGCGTGCGCCATGGTCGCTGTGGTTTCTTTGCAGAAAGTGCAGACTTCAGCTGCTTCCTGGTTTCCTGGTATGCCGAACATCAGTGGGCCACTCAGAAGGTGGGCGTCCGCCTCCCCTGCGCGGATGACGGGCCTCGCAGCTGGCAGGCGGCAAGCGGGGCGACGGCCACTACGGTGCCGGGAGGGGCGACAAACGCTCCCGGTCATAGCGGTGGTCCCTTTGTACTCGGCAGACCAGTGGCCTTCAGCCACTTCCTGGCGTTTCTGCCTCCCTCTTCTCTTCCTGCTCTGCCGCCTTCTCGTTCATCACCCGCTGCCCCCCGCCCGTGGGACCCTGGCAGCTGCCTGCTGACAATGCCGACACGTGGACTTCCGCCGGGGCCGTGGTCCACCTGTCCTAGTTGGCCCCTGGCCTCGCTGTAGCTGTTTTCACCGCCAGGCCGCCGGGCTCGCAACGGGCCTGTTGGCCCTGGCCTCCTGGACCTCCCTGCTCCACTGGCCCAACCTCCTCGTTGGCGCATGGAGCGCGGGGTGCACGTGGTCCAGCCTGTGCTCCCCTGGCTGTCGGACGACTGTGTCGACTACGTCCACGGTCCTTGGCTGTGGTGCCCATGGCACTTTCGTGCTCACTTGGCTCCGTGACTGAGACGTGGATTGCCCTGGTCCTGGTCAGTTCCCAGCCCCCCCCCCTTCAGGCAGCCGGGCTCGCAGCGGCCCAGTTGGCCCTGGCCTCATGGACCCCCCAGTTCCACAGGCCCAACCCCCTCGTTGGCGCGTCGAGCTCGTGAGTGCACGTGGTTCAGCCTGTGCCCTCCTGGCTGTCGGAAGACTGTGTCGACTGCGGCCGCGGTTCCTGGCGGCGGTGCCCACGGCACTTTCGTGTTCACTCGACTCCGTGCCTGAGACGTGGATTGCCCTGGTCCTGGTCAGTTCTCAGACGGCGTCGACCCTGTTCGAGAGTGAGTTCGGCTTACCCTGATCCGGTGGTTCAGGCGTGTTACGGCGTCGATCGCACCAATCGGTCAGGGTCAGTCCCCCGTTGACAGCAGGAAAATGTCCCATGGTGTCAGTCAGCAGCAACAGCTGCAGCAGCAGCTGCAGCAGCAGCAGCAGCAGCAGCAGCAGCAGCGGCAGTCCCCTGGTGACAGCCCCCGGTGTCAGCAGTAACTGCAGCAGCATCAGTCCCCTGGTGACAGTCAGGAAGATTCCCCCTAGTGTCAGTCAGAAAGTGCGGCCTTCAGCTGCAAAAGGAACGCGTTCCCTCCTGGAGACAGCACCGTGGCGATACTTGGCAGCGCTGCAGAGGGCGTGCCCGTGCTCGTAGACGTTCCTCACATTTTTGACTGTCAGGAAAACGCCCCCGAAAGTGCGGCTTTAGCTGCGAAGGATCGCGCTCCCTCCTGGAGACATCATCGCGGCGGTCGTTGGCAGCGCTGCTGAGGGCGCGCCCGCGCTCGGAGACGTTCCTCACAAAGCTGACCGTCAGGAAGATGTTTCCGCAACTGCGGCCTTCAGCTTCAAAGGGTCGCGCCCCCTCCTCCTGGAGACAGCGTCGTAGCTGCAGCTGGCTGTGCAGCAGAGGGCGCGCCCGCGCTCGGTGGCGTTCCTCGCAATTCTGACCGGCAGGGAGATGTGCCCGAAGGTGCGGCCTTCTGCTGCAAAAGGAACGTGCTCCCACCTGGAGACAGCATCGTGGCGGCGGTCGGCAGCGCTGCAGTGGGCGCGCCCGCGCTCGGAGAAGTTTCTCACAATTCTGACCGTCAGGGCGTTGCATCCGAAAGGGCGGCTTCCAGCTGCAAAAGGAACGCGCCCCCTCCTGTTAGCAGCAGCGCGGCGACAGTTGGCGGCGCTGCAGGGGGCGCGCCCGCGCTCGGAGATGTCCCCCCAATTCAGACACTCAGGAATTCTTTCCGGAAATGCGGCCTTCAGCTGCGGCAGTTTTTTGGGGGGGCTCCAGCCTGGAGAGGCGGTTGTTCGCAGCGGCGTGTCGGCCCCTTCCCCTCCTGGTGGCAGGCGAGCTGGCGTCCCTACAGCCCCTCACTCTTATCAGCGCCCCTCGGGCTGCGTCGGTGTGGAGGCGGAAGGTGTGGCCGAAATGGCGCCCCGTCCTGGCAACCGTATCGCGGCGGCAGTTGCGAGCGTTGCTGAGGGCAAGCAGGCTCTCCGTCAGCACCTCGCTCCTATCGGCGTCCCGGGGGCAGAGTCTTGGTTGGTGGAAGCCGAAGATGCGCCCGGAATGGCGCCCGCGCCCGCCAACAGTCTCGCGGCGGCAGCTCGGAGTGCTGCAAAGGGCGATGCCGCCGCGCACAACTGAGTCAGGAGGTCGCAGACAGTGTGACCGTTCCCGCTGGCCTGGCAGCGCTCCCAGCGCTGGAACGCCCACCGCTGGAGGAGTCACTGCGGGCTCGCCCGGCTCGCCCGCCTTTGCTTCGCGCTAGCCGCAGCCTGCCGCGCATGGGCGCGAAGGTCGCTGTGACTACTTTGCAGAGAGTGCCGCCTGCAGCTGCTTCCTGGTATCCGGGTATGCCGACCAGCAGCGGGTCACAGTGGGCCAGTCGGAATGGGGGCGTCGTGCCTTCCCTGCTCGAAGGACGGGCCCGGCGGCAGAGAGGGGGCTCGCGGGGGTCGTTCGCGACAGGGGCGGGCGAGGCGACGCGCGTTCCCACGCAGGGTGGGGTTCGCTCTGTACTCGGCAAACCAGGGCCTTCAGCCACTGCCTGGTAGCATTTTCTGCCCAGCGCTGCGGGCTTGCCCGCCCTTGCTTCGCCCTGAACGCAGCCCGGCGCGCATGGGCGCTATGGTGGCTGTGTGTACTTGCAGAAGCGCAGCCTTCAGCTGCTTCCTGGTACCCTGGTATGCCGACCAACAGTGGGCCACAGTGGGCCACTCGGCATGGGGGCGTCGCGCCCTCCCTGCCCGGAGGGCGGGCCCTGCAGCTGGAAGACTCGCGGGGTTCTTTCACTACGGCGATGGGCGAGGCGTCATGCGCTCCCGCACCTGGTCGTGTCCCCTTTGTAATCGCCCAGCACCCGTTGTCCCCCGCCCTTGGGATCCTGGCGGCGGTCTGCTGACAATGCCGGCAAGTGGACTGCCGCTGGGGCCGTGGCCCACCTGTCCTAGTAGGCCCCTGGCCTTTCTGTAGCTGTTCTCACCGCAGTCGGCGCACTCCATTCCCCGCGCCCACAGGCAACCGCCCCGCTGGAGCGATCCGCTCCCCGCGGCTGGACCACCCTGCCCCTTTCTTCCCTGGTCTCCCCCGCCCAGGCGGCTGAGCGTCGCAGCGGCTTCGCCAATCGGCCCCTGGTCTCCCCAGCTCCAGCGGCTCAACCCCATCGTGGGGCGCCTGGGGCTCCTGAGTGCACGTGGTTCAGCCTGTGCTCACCTGGTCGGCGGACGGACCGTGTTGACCCGTCCACGGTCCCTGGCGGCGATGCCCACGACACCCTCCTGTTACTCGCCCCGGTACCTGAGACGTGGATCGCCCTGGTGTTGGTCATCTCTCAGTCGTCGGTGCCCTGCTCGAGAGTGCGCGTGGCTTTACCTGATCGGTGGTTTAGGCGTTTACGGTGTTGATTACATCCATCGTTGTCCTGGCTACTCCGCTCGTCCTACCGGGACCACCCCGTGGACGGCCGTTTGCAGGTTCATACTCCCTTCGGGAGTCTTGGTGTGCGACTTTGGTGGCGCCACCCTACGCACCAGTTTTGGGCCAGTGCGTCCTACCCATGGCAGCTGACGCAGTGTATTGCCTGGTTGCCTCCCTGGCCACATCCTGGTACGACCCCCGCGCCATTTTGGCTGCGCCCCAACCCTGGCTGGTAATTCCTGCATGTGCGTGCTCCTGGACCTGGTCCCTGGCAGCCGCAGCCTGCACCCCCCCCTCTCGCCGGCCCGCCCGCCGCGGCGCTGCTGAGGTCGCCAACCCGTCGGCGTTAGGCAATTCGGCTCTTGCGCGGCCCGCTCTGACCTCCCTCGCCGCTGGCGCGCTCGCCTGCGGTTGCGACAAACAATGTATCCTCACCAGCCAATTCAGAAGCCCTGCTCATGAGAGTTGACGGGAAAAGGGACGAAGAGACACATCTAGGAAAACAAAGCGAGCAACCAGGGTGAACCGAAAGATTTCTGGGAGTTTCGATGGCCAGCCCTGGTCGAAGAGCCTCGATATGGGCGTGCAAGGGGCTTGCACCCTTACTGCGCATCCTTACTACCAGTTTTGACCGTGCTCCTTCTCTATCTCCTCTGTTCCCTCGGGCTCAACAGTCGAGCAGGCCACCCTGCCAGCCAACATCGCTCGACCCTCTCCTTGTGAATAGACCTCATCGATCTCTGCGCAAGCGACGAGCATGATGAAGGCGTGGGCGGTCACGAAGTACGGCGATGCTTCGGCGCTCTTGACAGCGATGGACGTGGAGAAGCCGCAGCCAGGGGCCGGGGAGGTCCTGGTCAAGAACATGGCCGTCGCAACCAACCCCATCGATTACAAGGTGATCGCCGGCGCCCTGGCACCAGGCGAAGAGGCGCCCCCCCAGCGCCTCATCGTGGGCTGGGACAGTGCGGGGGTGGTCGAGGCTGTCGGGGAGGGAGTAACAGACTTCCAGGCCGGAAAAAGGTCTGGTTCGCAGGTGACATCACCAAGGACGGATGCTACTCGCAGTGCACCAAGATCGATTCACGGCTCATCAGCAAGATGCCCAGTACGCTCTCCTTCGAGGACGCTGCTGCCTTGCCGCTGACCTTCCAGACAGCGTGGGAGGGCATGGTGGAGCTGATGGGCGTCCAGAAGGGCAAGTCGATCTTCGTCTTGAATGGCGCTGGCGGGCTCGGGTCGATCGTCATCCAGGTCGCTAAGCACCTCGGGCTCACAGTGATTGCCTCCGCATCGCGCGCGGAGACCATCGAGTTTTGCAAGCAGATGGGCGCGGACCACGTGGTCAACCACCGCAACGAGGACCTCGGCGCTGAGCTCAAGCAGGTCGGCTTCGACTGCGTGGACTATATCTATAACGCCCACGAGAACGATCGCCTCGGGGAGCTCTTCAAGCTGCTGGTGTGCGACGGGAGGCTTGTGGTCACCTACGGCCCTACGCAAGAGCAGATGGCGAAGGTTGACTGGACCACCGTGTGGCTGAAGAGGCAGACGCTATGCTTCCAGATGATGTTCGCGCGGCCCATGTTCAACACTGAGCCCGCGATGGTAGGTGGCGTGATGGCAACCATGGCAAAGCTCGTGGACCAGGGCAGCATCAAGACGACTGTCACGAAGAAGTACGGGGGCATGGAGCATATCAATGATGCCACCAAGCTTCAGATGTCTGGCAAAAGCATCGGCAAGGTCTGCCTCACCATGACGCACTGAGGCTCTGCTGGTTTGCCCCCATGATTTTTTTGCGGGGAAGTTGCAGGGTACTCGCGGCCACCAGTACAGGCTGGAGGTAGTATATGCATCCATGTATGTATGTATGTATGTATGTATGTATGTATGGATGTATGTATGTATGTATGTATGTATGTATGTATGTATGATTGTACGTACGTATGTATACATGTATGTACGTCTGTATTTTAGTGTATGGTGCTATAGTACAGCATTGTCATACTATATTGTAGTATAGTGATACTGTACATTATTGCAACATCTCATATGCATACATTTAATATGTTAGTACTTGACACCATATTATAGTTTAGTGCAGTATAGTTGACAACGTGTCATTGTATTATATTGTCTCTTTGTTGATTCGAATATTCTGGCGTGTTATAGCGTACCAGCATATTGTGTTGTGTTGTGTTATGGTCTATTATACGTTCTTGTATTGTATCAACCTATTGTATACTTTGTTGTGACATAGGATCGTGTGTTACATTCTATTGTAGCAAGGTGTATTATAGTGTAGTAAATCATAGTATCGCATAGGGTGTTCTATTACGCTATCGTATCTTTTGTTATGGTGTGTTATGTCTTGCGTTATTACATTACATGTCATCGTATATTCTTCACTTATCAAAACATGCAAGTTTTATATCATAGTCTATTGTATAAAATTATTCTCATAATATTGTATTACGCTGTATTACAGTACAGTATATTTTTTGATTATATTGTAGCCGATTCGATTGTATTATATGATAGCGTACTCCATGATATTGTATCATAGTATGTCATACTGTAATATGGTAGGTCGAATACATTATTTGATATTGCATTATACTATACTTACTTAACATGTAATATATCATACCATATCACATGACATGATATTTTAATATAGTGCACTCTATAGTAGAACATTGTAATGTATTATATCATAAGTAGTGGTACCATGTTCCATTGTATTCTATGTATTTCTTGATCTTATATTGTATCATATATGTATTTATACACATAACGGGCGACCAGGTCCCCACGCCCTCGGGCCCCCACTTTCTCAAAAAGACCCCCCCCCAGCAACCAACTTTAGTCCCCGGCACCGGCGGGCCTTTTTGAACGCTCCAGGGCGTTCCATGCGCCTCGAGGGTCCTCCTCGGCGCCCGCAGCGGACGCCCAGAGGCCGCCAGGACGGCCCAAGAGCGCACCAAACCGCTCAAGATGGCCCCATGATGGCCCAAGAGGCCCCCAAGAAGAGGCCCCAAGAGCGCTCCGAGAGGACCTCCAAGAGGGCCCCAAGAGGCCAACATCATTGATGTTCAGTTTGTTTTTCACTGCTTTTAGCGTCTCGCGTTTTCGGGTTTTCGACGCTCCAAGACTGCCCAAGAAACCCCCAACCTCGCCCCAAGTGGGCCCGAGAGGCCCCCAAGAGGCCCCCAAGGCGGCCCAAGGGGCCCCCAAACGTCACAAGAGGCGCCGAAACGGTCCAAGTGGGCGTCAGGACAGCCTCAACAGATGCCCAAGAGGGGGAACGCGAACCGACAATTCGTGCCCTCCGCCCCAGGAGGCCCCAATTGGGCTCCAAGAGGCCCAAAGAAGCCCCCAGGAGGCCCAAGAGAGGCCCCGAGAGGCTCCAAAACGCCCCCCCAGAGGCTTCAACACTGCTTCCAAAGGGCACCCGAGAGGCCTTGCAGGATGTCCCAACTAATTTCCAAGAGGCCAAACCCACAACCCAGGAACGGTGGTGGCATGGGCCGAAGGCACCAAGAGGCAACAACTATTGATTCCCAATCGATTTCTCAACGATTTTCGTTTTCTTGCTCTTCCGCGATGCCGATTCTCTAAGACAGCCCACGAGCCCCCCCAAAACCTCTCTTACGACGGCCCAAGAGGCCCCCGACAGGACCTCGAGACGGCCCAGAAAGCCCCTACGGTAGGTTAGTGTCGTGTCGACCAGCGGCGACCCCAGCGCGGGCGTTCAAGGTTGAACGCCGCCGGCGACCCAGAATCGATCGATGTTGAACGATCGGACGTTGCGGCAGCGGCCGATCGTTCAAGGTTGAACGATCCCTGCGGTGTCAAAAACCAACGCTGGGGTCGGCACGACACGAACCTGCCGTGATGCAGCCCAAGGGCTTTCCAGGAGAGCCTCGAGAGGGGCGCAGGAGGCGGAGCCCGCACTCGCTCTGCGAGCCCGCCCTCCGAAGGCCGGCCCCCGAGGCCCCCCGCGGGGCCCCAACAGGCTTCCAAGAGGCCCTCAGGAGCGCCCCAGGCCCCCCCCCCCCGAGAATTATCAAGGGGCCCGCATGGAGGCTCCAACTATGACAAGGGACCACTCCTCCTCCTCCTCCCTCCTCCTCCTCCTCCTCCTCCTCTTCCTCCTCCTCCTCCTCCTCCTCCTCCTCCGCCTCCAGGGCGGCGGTCCGAGATGCCTTCCAAGAGAACGAGCAACTTCTCAAGTAGCCTTCAAGAGCGCCCCTAAAAAGCATCCAAAGAGACTCTCAGCAAGCATCTTTGCTTGCTGTTTCCTTCTTGCCTCCCCTGCCCCTCCCCCTGCATGCATGTGCACTGTCTCGTGAATCGGTCATGGCCTTTTCCCGGTCCTCTCAGAGGGCCAGCGCGCCTCGCAGCGCGCCCGTCGCCCAGCCATGGGCCGCCTCCGGGCGATGGCGGTTCGCATTCGCATTCGCATTTCAGTGTTTCTCGGGCATCCCCCCATGAGGCTGCCCTGGGTCCTCCTCGTGGCTGCCTTGCGCGCCTTCCTGGGGCATTCCGGGGTGCTTGCAATAAACAACAGTGGGATTAACAACTTTAAGTCTCTTTCGCAGTCCCACTACGCTGCTTCTCGCCCTTCTTCTCGTGGCCAACTTAGAAAACATATGGCTTGTAGTGGCCGCGTGGCCGATGCACCAGGGGCTACATGTGGCAGTCATTGCCCGGAAGCCTGGGGGGGAAATTCATTTATTTTTCTTATGCCCCGTAAGAAGTCTGTGTGGCAATCTAAAAGGTCGCCTGGCCGAGGCCAGTCGACCGTCCAGAGGATGGATTCTGAGGGGGAGGAGGAGGAGGAGGAGGAGGAGGAGGAGGAGGAGGAGGAGGAGGAGGAGGAGGAGGAGGAGGAGGGGGCGAGAAGAAGGACGAGCTGGTGCGCTAGCGTCGTATGGATGTTTACCAACGGTGCAATCGAGGCATCCGCCTTTTTTGTGCACACCTTATTCCTGGGATCCATGAGGTTCCGGATCCCTCGGGCTCGTACGGCCTCTTGCGTTATTGTTCATTGTTTTGCATTGTGTTTGGCTTCGTTGTTATCCGACGGATGTGCAAAGGCATAGTTCCGCAAACGGCATTGCGTTGGCGATTATTGTTCTCCTTCGCATATTGTTGTATTGCATCGCATTGCCCTGCCTTTCATTTGATTTGCTTCTCGCTGCATGGCGCTGCGTTGTATCATGGTGTTTCCATCACTGCGTTGTATCGCAGTGCCAGTGTCGGCACTCCATTCTGAACAGTTCCTTCGCTGCTTGGCATTGGTGCGCATTGCCTTGTATGGATGTGCCACTGTCTGTGATCGAGCTCTGTTCGGCCCGCGATTTTGTTACTCTTCGGTGTGCCTCATATTTTCCATTGCTTTGCCTGATATCATCGGCACCTTTTCGAGCGCCGTTTAGCCCTGCAGCTAGAGTGCGCTCGGAACATGGTCCCCGCGTGCGCCCATGGAGTGTTCATATCCCAACCGTGCGCGGACAAAGATGATCCTGACGAAGGACCCAAGCATATGGAGAGCAGAGGCACGGGATTGGAGTATGAGGAGAATGAGGAGAGGAGGAGTAGGGGAACGCACAATGACATAAACATAATAACTCGGAGGTCCGCGCGGATCTCTTGGATCGGCGCTTGCCCCCCCTCCCTGGCGCGCAGAGCGCGCAAGGGGCGGCGTCGGAGGCGCCGCCAGGGGGCGCCAGCGCCGATCCGAGAAATCCGCGCGGACCTCCGAATTTTGATGTTTTTTGTCAGTGTTCGTTCCCCTAGAGTTGAAGGAGAAGGAGGAGAGGCAAGGGATGAGATGAGAAGAAGGAGGAGAGGAGGAGAGGAGACGCGGGGCACTGTCTCCTCAAAATGAGGACCCAACACCACATAATGGTTGGGAAAGATCTGTTCCCTCTCTTTGCCGCTCCACGCCAGAGTGCCGCCCACCTCCCTTTACCTGGCTCCTGCCTTCGCCAGGTCGAGCAAAGATTGGATGCTGTCCTCCTCCTCCTCCACCTCCTCCTCCTCCTCCTCCTCCTCCAACTCTTCCTCCTCCTCCTCCTCCTCATGCTCCTCCTCCCCTCCTCCTCCTCCAACTCCTCCTCTTCCTCCTCCTTCTCCTTCTCCTCCTCCTCCTCCTCCTCCTCCTTCTCCTCCTCCTCCTCCTCCTCCTCCTCCCCCTCCCAGTTCACCGGTGAGCTTCTTTCGATTGCCAGCTGATGCTCCACTGCGAGAAGGTGTACAACACAGCCAATAGATCCTGCCTCCCCCAAGAACAGCGCTACGCAATCCAGCAGTAATCAGCAGAAGAGAGTTTGAGCTTGGATCGGGATTTGAGTGCCTCTCGAGTGCAGCACTCACCGCAAGCCTTCGACGCGCTATATACAGTGCATGACAATGACCTGTCGTTAGTCTGCCCCAGACGCAGTAATGTGGTTGGTTGGCATGCATATTGCTGGAGAATTCGATCGTTGCGGGGCGGTGATACTTTCAGCGTTGCTCGGGCCCAATTTGGGTTCAGTAGCACCCGTGTCTCCCTCAAACTTCGTTGATCAGTGTCTATCTCTGCGCGTCACCAGGGCTCTCTGTCCAGATTGCATCAGTCCGTCTCGGTGTGCCTCTGTCTGTCTAGATCTTGTTCGTCCGTGTGTCTCGTCTGTGTGTCCGTCGGCTGTCTTTGATCGTCTGTCTGCTACCATCCTCCCATCCTCTCCGTGGCCGCCTCTTTCTGTTTTCCCGTCAGTCACGCCTTGAACTGTGTGTCTTGTTCGGGCGGCCCTGTTCTGTCTGTCATTGCCCGTCGCAGCTCGTGACGCTCTCTCGATGCTCTTGTCCGTCTCCTCATCGCCTGGGCTTCTGCAGTCGCCACAGCAGGACGACCGAACAGCACACCCTCAATACCCGTAGGGGGGGACGCGGGCCCTGCTGTACAGCAGGGCCCGCGTACCCGTTGTCCAGGGTTGGGGGGGGGGGGGGCACGAAGGTCGCGGTGTGTATGATGGGCCTGTTTTCCACCACCACCATACGTTTGAGGGGGAGGGGGTCCTCCTGCTCTTCCTGCTCCTCCTCCTCCTCCTCCTCCACCTCCTCCTCCTCCTCCTCGTCCTGCTCCTCCTCCTCCTCCTCCACCTCCTTCTCCTCCTTCTCCTCCTCCTCCTTCTCCTCGTCCTGCTCCTCCTCCTTCCCCCCTCCAACTTATGGTGGTGGTGGTGGACAATGGGCCCATCAGTGTCGGCACGCGAGGAGCGGAGCGGATGGGGCCGAGGTGGCCGAGCGTGTCGGCTGTTGCACGGAGGGACGTGCAGAGCCTTCGGCAGGGAGCGGCGCAGAGGCGCGAGGCAGGAGGAGGAGGAGGAGGAGGAGGAGGAGGAGGAGGAGGAGGAGGAGCAGGAAGCCCTCCGCCGTGCCGAGGGCCCGATCCCCCGGAAGACGGCTTGGATGGTCGCGGACCCGTGCAACTGCGTCGCCAGGGGGGTGGGGGCGGGGCGGCTCGCGGAGGGCAGGTGCGTCGAGCGGCTCGTCCGCAGGGGGGCTGATTTCTACGCCGAGGCCGCCCTGCTTGTGTGTGTGCGTTGGGGGAGATGACGAGGAGGATGAGTATCGGGAGATTGAGGCTCAGGAGGAGGAGGAAGAGGAGGAGGAGGAGGAGGACGAGGAGGAGGAGGACGATGACTAGGAAGAGGATGATGATGATGATGATGCTGCTGATGATGATGATGATGATGAAAAGGAGGAGGAGGAGGACGAAGATAATGATGATGATGATGATGATGATGATGATGATGATGATGATGATGCTGATGCTGATGCTGATGATGATGATGATGATGATGATGATGATGATGATGATGATGGTGGTGGTGGTGCTGGTGGTGATGATGATGGTGGTGGTGATGATGATGCTGCTGATGCTGATGATGATGACGATGCCGATGCCGATGATGATGATGATGCTGATGATGCTGATGATGATGCTGATGATAATGATGCTGATGCTGATGATGCTGCTGCTGATGCTGATGCTGTTGATGATGATGCTGATGATGACGATGACGATGACGATGACGATGCTGATGATGATGATGATGATGATGATGATGATGATGATGACGAGGATGCTGATGCTGATGCTGATGCTGATGCTGATGATGACGATGTCGATGCCGATGATGATGATGCTGATGATACTGAGGATGATGATGGGGATGATGATGAGGATAAGGATGAGGATGCGAATGCGGATGAGGATGAGGATGCTGATGCTGATGCTGATGATGATGCTGCTGCTGATGACGACGACGATGATGATGATGCTGATGATGATGATGATGATGATGACGATGCTGCTGCTGATGATGATGATGATGCTGCTGATGCTGCTGATGCTGCTGATGACAATGACGATGATGACTATGATGATGCTGATGATGATGCTGATGATGATGATGATGATGCTGATGCTGATGTTGATGATGATGATGTTTATGCTGCTGATGATGCTGATGATGATGATGATGATGATGATGATGCTGATGCTGCTGATGATGATGACGATGATGATGCTGATGATGATGACGATGCTGATGATGATGATGATGATGATGATGATGATGATGATGATGATGGTGATGCTGACGATGCTGATGATGATGATGATGCTGCTGCTGATGATGATGATGATGTTGATGTTGAGTATGCTGATGCTGATGCTGATGCTGATGCTGATGCTGATGCTGATGATGCTTCTGATGATGATGCTGCTGCTGATGATGATGATGCGGATGCTGCTAATGATGATGATGCTGATGATGATGATGATGCTGATGATGATGATGATGATGATGATGATGATGATGATGATGGTGATGATGAGGATGATGATGATGATGATGATGATGATGGTGCTGATGCTGATGCTGATGCTCATGCTGATGATGATGATGATGATGATGATG